>OY282644.1:53149800-53281562 GCA_958299015.1 Tetanocera ferruginea | reverse complement strand
AAATTTTCTAGGATTACAAAATTGTGTAACATCAAACATGAAGTAGTTGAAAATAAGATACTTCAGTTAAATTTTAGCCAGTCTTCCACCAAAGATTGATCCTGTCAGCATTCGGGCTACATTTGGCTTATGCCGCGTTTAGCACGTAGGGTCATATATATACTTTTTTCTTCTGTTTTTATAACAAAATGTTTTTTTTTATTTTATTTATGGTTTAAGGTCGATTTTCAACCACGTTTTATTTTGGTTTTGTTTATTTTTGGTTTAGTGTAGTTCTTGTTTTAGTTCTTATTAGCCCTTTTTACCCATATATATATAGTTTTTTTAAATCTGTAGACGTTGAGGTAATTTTTAGTTATTTTATAATTTATCACGATAGTACGAACATCTTGCGCGTTAGACTCTCAAAATCTAACTCCCCCCAAAACAAAAAGCGGTCAAACTGTTCTTGGCATCAGGCGATCGAATAGCGTTTTTTTTTTCTGCTCTGTGCGTGTTGGCATGCGGTAAATTCAAAGTTTGATTTGTTCTTGTTTATTTTTTTTCTTAACTAACGAAATAGTGCATATAGTCGGTCATACAAATATGTATGCATCCCTACTTTAGGACTTTATTTTTAGTTTATTATTTATAATTATTTACTTTTATTTATTTTTAATTCTTTATTTATGTAACATGTTGTATATGTTATCATATAATTTTTTTTTTTATTTATTATTTTAATTAAGTATCATTTACATACACATAAGTATTCCAAATCAGTTTAATGTTTCTAGCTGTTGCGTAGGGTGCTAAAGAAAAAGATGTTTCGCTAACTTTTTAAGCTTGTCGCTAAGCCAGAAATGAACAAATTCTTTTTTGTGCTACGGAGGTGGGCACTATTAGTCCGCGAGCTAATGAGGAGTCAATCAGTAACTAGTACATATAACAGTCCAGTACACTGGTTTTTGCTCAACTGATCTTGAATGTGCTTTTTGGTCCGATATGTGAGCAAATATCTTTGTCCGTAGTTTGTTTTTTGTTGTCCCCACATATGCCTGGTCACATACGTTGGACCGCCTCCCTTACAAGTTATCTTGTATATCACGTTCGCTTTGTCTAGTTTGTTTATTTTCGTCTTCTATTGCTATATAGGGGCATTAAGGTGGGTCACCCCATTTGGGGAAAAAAGTTTGCATTTACCGCCCTAATATGAAAGCTTATGTTGAGAGAATTTCAGAACAATAAACATTTTTTTTTAGGTGAACCCAAATTTTGTCCCAAATGGTCTTTTTTGTATTACTTCACCAGTTTAAACCCTATCGTTAAAAAAAGTATATCGTTGAATAGGTCTCAATTAGTTCAATAACCCGTTTTGATAACATTTTTACCTAAGAATCCATCTTTGACCAAATATTTAAATTTTTCGTCGTATTTCCTCAGTGCCCCCAAAACTTTAGGCTTTTTTTTTTGAGATAATAAAAGTTCATAAAACATCATTAAACTTTTGTCAAAGAACTATTAAATTTTATTCGTAGGAAAAAAAATTCACAGCCCATCAAAATTTCAGTGAAGTTCATCTTCGCTTTTGGACTTTAGCCTTCGGTTCGTCTTCGTATGGTTTCGTATCCCTTCGGAATAGCTTCGTTCAACTTCGGTTTTGTTCATTAGTATTCGGATCATCTTCGTTTGGGTTCGTTTTTCATACCATATTTCTTTAAAATCGGTCCAGTCGTTCAGGCGTTACTGAGCCATATATATTTTATAACTTTAAGCGCCCTCTATCGAAAGTTTTTATATCTTCTAAAAGTCTGTCTTGTGTTCCTAGGTCAGAAGAATCTTCGTACAATTTCATCAAAATCGCTCTAGTCGTTTAGCCAGAAACAAATTGTTACATAAAAAACAATGCAACAATCAAAGCACAGAAAACCTTCATATTATAAACCAATTGTGACCAAAACGCACGTAACGTACAAATATTCCTATAGTATCGATATCAACCATACGAAAAAAAATAACGTAAATGCACTATGGCCTTTTGAATTTCCTCACCAGAATCATCCTTTGGTACTGTCTAGTTGATAAAATTTGAACCTGACTCCTTTAGTAAAGTTACGTGCTCTTCGGAAACTTTCATCAATCTTGTTTCGTTTAAGACAGAGGCGGATCTGGAAAAAATCTTGGAGGGGGTAAATTATCAAAGACACACATTTTCGACTTGAGAAAATTTTGTCTTTTTACATACATATAGACAAATTGTACTTTTTTGAATTGAAATTATTGAATTGTTTAATAAGCATTGGAATAATATCTGAGCGAAAAGTAAATAAAAACTCTTAATTTAACTTACTTTAGATTTAAGGTTTATTTATTCAAATTTTTCACATTAATTCCATTATAAAAAAATGCACAATATATTTTCAAGCATGTGCAATGAAAAAACATTGTTCTTTTCAATTAAGAAAAAATTAAAGGAATTTGAAACTCATTGTTCTGCCAATACGACTATGATATGGTACACTTTGAAAAATAAATGAACAATACAAAATGATCTTGAATTTGAAATTAAGTTTGCTAAATCTATTATATTGATCTACCGATTTGTATTACTATGACTGATTTCAACGAAGAAATACTAGACCTTTCAAATTTTGCACATTCAATTACAATATATTCCACAGTTTCGAAGATATCGACGTTCAAAGTCGATAATATTTCACAATTTTACGTAGTCTGCTCTTTTGAAACCCTTGTATCTTTGATATTTTTCAACGAATTTACAAAAACTTTTTTAGTTAGTAGAAAATCTCGGAATTTTAATAAACATTTTAATATTTTTTATTATCTTGCATATTTTCAAAGAAATTGAAAAAACAAACAGTTTTGTACGTTTCATTTTATTGAAATGCTCACTACTTTTATATAAAATTATTTTCTACTTACGTACTTTTTGAAGTGAATTTTAATAAAATTGAATGAACAAAAATGTTTGTTTTTCAATTTCTTTGAAAATATGCAAGATAATAAAATAAACTAAAATTTTTATTTAAATTCAGAGATTTTCTACCAAGTAAAAAAAGTTTTTGTAAATTCGTTGAAAAATATCAAAGATGCAGGGTTTCAAAGGAGCAGCCTACGTAAAATTGTGAAATTTTTTCGACTTTGAACGTCGATATCTTCGAAACTGTCGAATATATTGTTATTGAATTTGCAAAAATTGAAAAGTCTAGTATTTCTTCATTGAAATCAGTCATAGTACTACAAATCGGTGGATCAATATAATAGATATAAGAAAATTATCAGAAAAAGAACTGATTTTTATGTTTTTGCCTATAACTCAAAAACTCGAGCTGATGGAAATCAGCTGCATTTTGAAATCAGCAGCCAAAATGCATTCGGGATTGTTTATCGAGATCTCGGCACCTTTTATAAAGCTTAATTTTGTTACTCTGTGTTATTAGATAGTCATTAGATAGAGAAAAATTATATGACAAAATCATCGCAAATTTGTCAATAACTTCGTAAATATTTATTGAAATGTCTCTAAGTATTTGCAATAATGCGAGTCCCATTCCATCGTTCTTGTTGCATAGTTGAACGTAACCATGTTTTTAATCGTCGCAGTGTAGAAAAACTTCGCTAAGCTGTTGCTACACTGATAGGAAGCGTGGCAAAGATAGCAAACGTTTTAGAAATTAGTGGAAAAATGTCATTATTGCAAAGAGTAAAAACGGCGTTGATATCATTAACCTTAGTTTCGCTCGCCTATTTACACTGCCAAATTTGAAGTTCATGAAATAATTGAATTTGAATTAGTTCCTTACTAAAAGTAGCAGTTTTATTTCATGAAAGTCGGTTGTGGTAATTTTGTTGGTTTGTTGCAATTATAATTATTAGTACCGCCTGGGATCGAAAATCGACCAATTTTTGTTTGCTTCTTTATAGTTGTATAAAATAGACTTGAAAAATTTCAGAATTCCAAACAATTTAGAATTAACTCAAACAAAAAATAAATGTATGCAACAAATTATTTGCGCAGTTGCTACAATTTTAGCAACTTTAACCAAACATTAATTCACTTCAAAACAACCCTGTTATATAAATATCAAATATGACAATAAGTTTTACAGATGTTTATAATATTTTCATAAGGACTATAGCTGAAATATTTCTGAAAAATATTTTAACTGATGATGAAATAATTGAAGTAAAAATAGACTATTGGATTTTACATTGTTTGAACTTTTTTTTTGAAAATTTATAAAGTGAAAACTGAAAGTTGAAAAAAAAATGCACGTATTGTTTTTTATGGTAAAATTTGTTGGCACATAGGTTGCAAAAAAGATTGGCAGGTTTTCAGTAAAAATTTAGAAGAATAAAATATTTGAAGTGGCAACTCTGGTCTGCATTGCCCAAATCTTAATTGCGCTCATTACAAATCAAAATCAATGTTGCTTGCTCAATGATTTCATATTTATTTATAGATTTATTTAACAAAGAAAAACTCAATTAGGTAATTAGTATATGTTTATAAAAGCATTAATCTTACAAAATTTTAAAATAAAAAGAGAGTAAAATTAAAGAATAAATAAAAATTAAAGGCAAAAGCATGAAAGAAAATAGATCAGAATAGTATGTTAGAGAAAACAAGGTAAAAGAGCAATAATAACAAAAATTAAGAATATCCAGGTTATGAAAAAAATTTATAAATAGCTTGCCTAAAGCTTCCAAAGTTATCAATCGATTTTAAGTGATTTGGTAAGGAATTCCACAATCTTACGGAGTTAATGAAAAAGAGTCTAGTTGAGTTTAGAAATTTAAAATTAGGTACCAATAGCATTTTACTCCGAGTAGACTGGCAAAATTGTAATTTTTCATAAAGGTACATTGGAGTCTTTGTATGAATTAATTTATGTAGAAAATTACAGGTTCTGGCGTTAATGTAGCTTGTTATTCTGCAACCAAGAATAGCATTTCTGAACTGCAATAAGTGATCAAATTTTCGTATGCCGTAGATATATCTTGTTGCGTGATTGAATGCTACTTGTAGTTTGTGTTCAGATCGGGAGTCTAATTTACTATAAACGAGTTCCGAATAAGTAATTATTGGTAATATTAGCTGTATCACAAGTTTACGTCTAGTAGCTACAGGTGTAAAATTAGCAGATATTCTTAGATTTCTCAGAGTAAAATATATTTTACGTATTATGCTGTTTACATGATCAGCGCAGGTTAATGTTGAGTTTATGTGAAAACCCAAACTTACAACATTTGTCACAAGTTTTAGCTCGTTGTCACCTATAAATAGGTACGGAATATTTTCATTAAAAATTTTTGAAGCTGAGATTGGAAGCACGTATGATTTGAGAGCATTTAGCTGCAGACCATTACTGTTGGCCCACTTATTAATATTAAGGAGATCTTCATTTAATCTAAAACTTAAATCTTCTTCAAGTCCCGTTCTACGTGAAAGATACAATTGAACATCATCCGCATACGCATGTATAGAAGCATTACTGCAGACGGAGAAGATGTCATTGATAAAAATTTAAAAAAGCAGTGGACCAAGAATAGACCCTTGAGGCACTCCACTGCGCACTAGTTTAAACTGAGAACATTTATCCCCTACTCTTACTCTCTGTAGCCTGTTAAACAAGTAGCTTCTTAAAATGTTTACGGCACTATCTTGAAAACCGAACAAAAACTTCAATTTTTGACAAAGTAATGAGTGATCTACAGTGTCAAAAGCTTTAGAGAAGTCCAGCAAGCAAAGAAGAGTAATCTGGCCTTCATCATAGGATTTTCGTATGTCATCTGAAACTTTTAAAGTAGCGGTTGCGCAACTATGACCAGCTCGAAAGCCAGATTGCAAAGGAGATAGCAAGTTGTTTTTGCTCAGAAATTTTGAAATTTGATCGGCCATCATATTAAGGGCATATTTAAACTAATCGTTAATATTTTGCAAAAATATAATTATTATAAAGCAAACACTTACATTGAGGTAGTGACTTCAAGTTTTTTTTTTAATTTTTATTTGTAAGAAAATAACGCGTCTTTAAAGTTGATTGTTTAAAAAATTGGCTGTAAAGTTACATAATGAGCTGTAACTTTATTTTCAGACTCATTTAAAAAAAAAGGCGAAGTTACTTCCTCGACGTAAGTGTTTGCCTTACATATAATTATACAGGGGCACAACCAAGAATTTTTTTGGGGGGTTTTATCAAATGTAGAACTTATATATAAAAACGATTTTACGTAATTACAGCAGCTGTGTTGTAGCGGTTAGCGCGTTCAATTTTTGCACTAATGGTTCCTTGTTGAAACTTCAGGCTTGGCCAGCATCATATTTTTTTTCCAAAAAAAAAATTAAAACGGTCACTGTCAGGGCATTTTGTCCGTACAGAAGGTGAACAGCAGTGGTAGCGGTCGTTTTAAAATAAACTTGCTTCAACGTTGTTTAGGATCTGTTCGGCCAAAGCATTTTGCAAGCACCAGTTGTACGCCGTTTTATGGATTTTTTTCTTGTTCGGCAAATGTACGAAGGTTATAAGGCTTGAGCTAAAATATTTTCATCTTCGTTAGGGTTCGTTTTTCGTACCAAATTTCTTTTAAATCGGTCCAGTCGTTCAGGCGTTATTGAGCCATATATATTTTATTACTTGAAGCGCCCTCTATCGAAAGTTTTTATAACTTCTAAAAGTCTATCTTGTATTCTTTACATAAAAAATTATTACATAAAAAACAAACGAACAAACATAAAAAAACAATGCAACAATCAAAGCAGCAACTTAAAAAAGGCACACAACCTCACACACAAGGGAAAAAAATATTTTCAGTACTAAAAACAAACTATACTGGTTTACAGCCAATATGTACTTTGAATGCCACTATCCTTTTCGCATGTAAAATCGGTCGCTAATTCCGAAAAAAAATTTTATTTTTTTTTCTGTCACTCCGTTTTCGAGATATTGCCCACTGTAGGGTTTTCAACGAAAAAAAAAAGTTGGTTCCACTTAATTGCATATATATCCAGAACCAACAACAGTAACCAAATAAATGAAATCAAATAAAAGCTAATAAAATTTCTTACAAACAATGCAAACATCATTTTTTGGTAGAACTGCTAGTTTTGGCGGAATAAATTCAAATTTCGGGGATTTTTTTTATTTTTCAGAAAAATTTCCAAAAAAAGACAAAATAGTTGCAATTTTCGTTAAGAAATCAAAATATTTAATTACTTTTTATAATTTTTACTAAAAGCCTGTATTTTTTTAAATAAGATATTGTTGAAGAAAATCTATTGAGAAATGAAAAAGTTGTGTTTAATGGAACGAAATCACCCAAATTGTGTGATTATCAATTTATGCATTTGGACTGATTTTATTGCCAAAAAAAAAAAAAAAATGATAACTAAAGGTTGTTGTAATAAAATCATATATTATTCATTTTTATTGTTCTTTTAATAATTTACATTATTTTACATTATTTAAATTGTATATAATTCTTATTAATAATTTTTATTGTTCCCTTAAATCATTTATATCGTTATTTATAGTCGCCCATCATTCCTTCGTTCCAAAATCCTTGGTACCGATTCTCAATTGCTTTCATCTGTTGGTGGAATCTTTCCCCATGTTCGTCACTCTCGTCACCGAGATTCTTCGGAAAAAAATTCGGATGGTCTGGAGACAACCGTTTTGCCACCTAAACGATTGCTATTTTTGTCTGGTAAAAGTGACTGGTGTTGGAAAACACAAACGAGTGATATACGGCACTGTCCCGACTGTTTCATTGCCAGTATCTCATTCTGACGATGTTCCATATCCTACTTGTCCCGATTCAACACGTGAAAAACAATCGAAAATCCGTTCATTCAGACGAGTCGAATGGAAGCAGGGTGGTCCCGCTTCCTGGTGTACTATTACAACTGAAAGCACAACTCACCTTTTATCGCAAGCGCAGCTGAATGATTGGATAAGAGATTTTGAACTGTCAAAGGAAAAATCGGAATTGCATGCTTCTCTTATGCAACAATTCAACTTTTTGAGACCCGATGTTAAGGTGACATACTACAGAAATCGTAAAAAACCGTTTGCTATACACTTAACTAAGAATGACATATTTTGATTTCTTAACGAAAATTGCATTTGCTATTTTGTCTTTTTTTGGAAATTTTTCTGAAAAATAAAAAAAATCCCCGAAATTTGAATTTATTCCGCCAAAACTAGCAGCTCTACCAAAAAATTATGTTTGCATTGTTTGTAAGAAATTTTATAAGCTTTTATTTGATATATCATTTATTTGGTTACTGTTGTTGGTTCTGGAGATATATGCAATTAAGTGGAACCAACTTTTTTTTTCGTTGAAAACCCTACAGTGGGCAATATCTCGAAAACGGAGTGACAGAAAAAAAAAAACATTTTTTTCGGAATCAGCGACCGATTTTACATGAGAAAAAGATAGTGGCATTTAAAGTACAAACAACTTTTCGTTATTTGTAAGCCAGTGCTATCTGATATTCCTAAAAAATGCGTTTCGTGAAAAGTAACACAAAGTTAAAAAAACTACCGTCTATCGCGATGTTATTGAGTATCATCTTTTTCTTCAGCTTTCGGTACCTTCAGAAAGTAGCGCCAAGCATACAAAACTTTCATATTATAAACCAATTGTGACCAAAACGCACGCAACGTACAAATATTCCTATAGTTTCGATATCAACGATACGAAGAAAAATAATAAATCTCTTAAAAAGTTTAATGATGCAATGAAACATCCAATTAAAAATGAAGCAAACGAATGGAATAAGATTTTTATGCTTTCGCAATGCAAGTGTGACGTTGAGTTAAGAAAAACATGTAACTGCTCTGCGACTCCAAGAATTCTGTTCAACACAATGATATTCTTCATCGACCAATGTGGAACAAGGTTACTGACTTTCGATAATTTGCCAGAACAAGCCAGAACGGTGATGTAGAAATGGCAGATGATATTGGGAAGATATTACCGAAAAAATTATGCAATACTTGGATGATCTAGTTATAGATAAAAATAAAATTCAAAGAGAAAGAACAAAATTCAGGCAGAAGCCAAAGCAGCATCACAATACCATGATTTTTTAAAATGCATCTCGTTCGATAGCAAGAAAGAAATGACTTTAAAGAACAAGGTAGTCTTAAACCATGTGCGGATACAAGGAGGGGGGGGGGGGCTAAAAGGGATAATAACCCCCCAAGAACTTTTAAATACTTTACTTTTTAATACTTTATTTGGAAAAAATAATTGTGCCCACAGCTTAAGGGTACTTTTATGTATACATATGCGATTCTGAAGGCGTTTTGAAAGAATAGTACAAAAAAATGGTCAGAGACATTGTTAAACTCAAGTTTTTTTATTAATTTCAACAACTATTCAAGTATATAAAAATAAATTTTGTTTTTTTTGTTTTGTGACGTCATTTGCGTGAAGGTGACGTTTTTATGAAGCGATGCGAGAACAGTAGGACCATTTTACTTGTAGAATAACACTATCTGTAGTCAACTGCAAAAAACAAAATATAATTACATAAGCACAACTAAAGGGGGGCTTTCGGGGTTTGAACCCCTCCAAAAATTATTGTAGTACCAAGCGAAATAGTATTCAATCAAAGTGAGTCACATGAAAAGCAATCCCACGTTTTATTAAATGAGTGAAAACCCCAAATGTGTATTTTAAATCGATTCTGGTTGACGCATAATCTGCTAAATTAGTCATATTTTATTCCTTCAGACTACACATTAAGCCGGATCGATTTTGTATGGAGAAAAAAAAGTGAGCCGGACACCGACTCAAAAGTAAGAAGTATCTTAAAAACTAGAAAATATTTTTTTAAACACCTTTAAAAAATTTATTTTTCTTGATATTCAAATGCATTTAAGATTATTGGAAAGCTATTCTTTCTTTTGGTGTATCGTATGTTGTTGTTCAATCAAAACTGAGTACTATGAAAAATGCGTTTTTTATAAGTGTTAAAAAATATAAATATTCGAAAATCATGAATTTTGTACTGGAGCGCTATCTGGCGCACATTTAACTAAAAACTGGTTAAAAGAAATCGATTTGCATACCTAAAAACTCATATGTACCCACTAATATATATATACAAGAGTGTATCGACTTGTATGGGAAAAATCTGACCCCCAATTCCGGTACCAAAATTAAATAGTACATGAAAAATTCTTTCGATTGGTGTACTTTTTTTTATTTGAACCAATTTTGGCGTCCCCCGAAATGCATTTTTGTGCACTTTTCATCAATTTTTGTACTGGAGACCCATTAATGGTTGATGTAAAAGGAAAATCAAGCTAATCAATCAATTCTTTTCATATAAAAACACAGAACTGCAAATTTTCATCCCTGTTGACAAATGCTCTGACGAGTTATATCAATGGAAAGAAGAGCTCAATAATTTTCCAATAAATTTAAATTCATGTGAATATCATGAAAGATACATATTGTACACGTATTTAAAACAACCTCTTTTCAAAAATGACAAAATATGGATTTTTTGGGGTCTCAATAGAGTTTGTAAACACAAAAAATTTCCAAAATTTTTTTAGAGTACCATGAAAATCTTTAGTTTTTTGCTTCTCTTGGGTATGCATTCTGAAGAAAAAAGTTTATGCAAAAAAATTCGTTTTCTGCATAAAAGACGTTCAGAAGAACCAAAACCGCTCCATGGGAATTTCTCCTATCCAAACAAAATTATACAGAAATTGTTTTTAAGAGCCCCTCTAACTTTTTAGTCAGTGTCTAGTCAAATTTCAATTTCGATCCGGCTTACTACACATGTTTAATTTTTGTTATATTCTGATTCTGACCACTTGAAGGGTTGTTGGCAATACTTCGATTTGAGTTATCTTTTCAACTTCTAGCATGAAGGAAACTTGAAATATTTGGAAACAAATTAATTCAAAAGTTAGACATAGTAAAAAGCCTTAATTTGAGGAAAATCGGTTGAGTTACTCGCCACTGAAAAAATCAAAGAAATGTCCCGTTAAATTGTTATTTTTCGTCCTTTTTTAAAGTAATTTTTTAAACATCGATAACACAAACTCTACAGAATTAAGTTTATAGTGAAGTCATGTGATCTTTATATATATAAAAATAAGTTGCATTGTGTATGAAATTGATGTTCTCTGTAATGCGTGAACCGATTTTTTTCTGTAAATTTCACATGAAAGTAAATTTCACGTCAATACGACGGTTTTTATGTATAAACGGTCATTGTATCTGCATTGGTTCATGAGTTATGGGCATTTGAACATGTAGTTCTGCGTATAAGCCCAGATGAAGATAAAGAAAGGCATGCCGATAGAAAGAATGTGTCACGTTATAATTTTAATTCAAATATCTATTACAACTTTCATCGTCGCTGGTAACAAGAACTTCTAATATTGCATCGACCATCACTCTACCTCATCAAGTGCCGTTTATTGTCACAAAGATGTTAGTGAACTAAACACGGCCATACAATCCAAGATTCCTGGTGACATAGTTTCGTACAAGTCTGTGGATACTGTTACCAATGAAAAAGATATTGTGAATTATCCAACAGAATTTTTGAATTCGTTGGATTTACCAGGATTGCCTCCGCATAATCTCCAATTGAAAGTTGGAGTACCTATCATTATGCTTCGCAATATTAATCAACCCCGTTTGTGTAATGGTACAAGACTTGCTGTTAAAAGATTGATGGCTTATGTTGTTGAAGCAACTATTTTAACGGGCAAATTCAAAGGCGAAGATTTATTCATTCCACGCATTCCACTCATTCCATCTGATATGTCATTCGAATTTAAACCTCTTCAGTTTCCTATTCGTCTTGCGTTTGCTATTATGGTTACTATTAATAAAGCACAAGGCAAATCGTTAGCTTTTTGTGGAGTAAATTAAGAGTATCTAGTTTTCTCACATGGACAGTTATCACATGGACAGTTGGCAAACCATCGGTTTTGTATATTTACACCGAAAATGGAAAAACCAAAAATATTGTGTACCACAGAGCACTTCACGAAAAACTCTTATACTCACTGATTTAAATGAATTTGAAATTGATTTCTTATTTTTCTATTTTCCACTACGAAGTGTGCAGCGGGTTTGCTAATAGTACTAAGTAATTGACAGTCAGGTACGGTGACTGCTTCGATGCTACATTTTCAACATATAAAAATTACCAGAGAATTAATAAACCAATCCTTAAATACATTTACATGGTTAAATCATTTAACATTTTTTCTATAACAATTCACTCCTGGTAAGAAAGAAAATAAAAACTGTTTAGTGAAAAGATAAATTCTAGATTTCCCAGTAAATCAAAGAAGGCGGCCCATAGAAGTAGTGGCATATTTGAAAATTACAATTATCGGGATGATTCGCAGTTTCCGATAAGATTGGCCTTTTCAATGACTTCGAGAGACTTCAATGAATAAACTTAGAGAATTCATGTTTTGAACATGGCAAGCTATATGTAGCTTGATCTCGCGTTGTTACTCTAACTGATATGTTCGTTTATACTCCACTTGGCAAGACAAAGAAAATAGTATATTCATATGCATTACAATTACATTTTATTTCAGTTAATACTTTTCAATTTTTAAAACAATGATAATAAAAAGAAATACATTTTTTTCCATCCAGTGATTGAATATGTCAAGTATTTTTTTTCTTTTAAAAATACAGAATTTAACACTGTTACTCGCAACATCTGTTAGATTACCGTCAAATAAACAGACACACACGGTAGCTCTAAGGAATTGGATAAGGCGTAGCAAAGCACGCCGGGTAAAAGCTAGTTCATTATAAAAATAATTCCGATTGACTTCCGAAAGTGGAGAAAAAAATTCACAATTTCTAATTTTCCATCGTTGTTTCCAAAATCCGTTTCATAAAATTTCTCTAAATTTTTAAATATTATCCGATATTAAGGAATTATGGCTTATTAAGAAAAATATGTTGGTTTAATTTTTCTTCTGTTCGCCCATCCAGTGACATAATATAGTTATACGCCTTATTCATTAACTTCCATTGGATTTTCAAAATCAGTTTCATGAAAATCCCTCAAAATTGTGCAAATATTAACCGATTTTAGAAAAGTGTAGGAAAGACCTATCGTTAAAAATATATTATTTCGATTTCGTCAGCATTTGCGCATTGGACAAGTAATAACAAACGATTTGTTCAAATTCAGGCTCTTTGTTTTTCATACCAAGATGTCAAAGAATTTAGCATTTTTTATTTTCGTAATTTAGCATAATTAGTACTCACCAAAGGACGAATTTTAAAGCTTATGCCAGCCAATTGGGTATTTTTACAACGAAGTGATGTATGGATGAACAATTTTTAACTGCACTCTAAAAAAGTTTCTCGGAATAAGATAAAAAGCCATTATATTTAGAGAAAAAAGTTATAGAGTTTGCTCCAGAGAATGCTTTTCTCAAAATGTGATACTAAAAATTCCCTAAATTGATAGAAAGCTTCCATGAATAAGAGATATATATAAAATATGTCGTATTTAGAGAAAAAGACTTTTTTATTTTTGAGAAAAATTTAATATTTTTGAAGAACTAATATTATTATATCTCGCATAGCGACTTTTTTATCAAAATAAAGGAAACTTTTTAATTTTCCATTGATTTTTCTCTTTAAATGAGAATTTTTTGTGCCTGAAAAATACTTATCATTATAAGAGACATTGAAATATTTGCATTTCCCACAATTCTTTGAAAAAGAGAAAATCGAAAAAAGAAAAATTTTATATCGGAGAAAGATAGGTATTTTTTTCTGAATGTGTGGGGAGAAAAAAAAATTGAATTTTGCTGACCCTATTAGAACCCGAGTTAAAATGAAAATATTTTAGCTCAAGCCTTATAACCTTCGTACATTTGCCGAACAAGAAAAAAATCCATAAAACGGCGTACAACTGGTGCTTGCAAAATGCTTTGGCCGAACAGATCCTAAACAACGTTGAAACAAGTTTATTTTAAAACGACCGCTACCACTGCTGTTCACCTTCTGTAATTTTTTGTTAATTTTTTTTTTTGGAAAAAAAAAATATGGTGCTGGCCAAGCCTGAAGTTTGAACAAGGAACCATTAGTGCAAAAATTAAACGCGCTAACCGCTTCAACACAGCTGCTGTAATTACGTAAAATCGTTTTTATATATAAGTTCTACATTTGATAAAACCCCCCAAAAAAATTCTTGGTTGCGCCCCTGTATAATTATATGTAAGGCAAACACTTACGTCGAGGAAGTAACTTCGCCTTTTTTTTTAAATGAGTCTGAAAATAAAGTTACAGCTCATTATGTAACTTTACAGCCAATTTTTTAAACAATCAACTTTAAAGACGCGTTATTTTCTTACAAATAAAAATTAAAAAAAAAACTTGAAGTCACTACCTCAATGTAAGTGTTTGCTTTATAATAATTATATTTTTGCAAAATATTAACGATTAGTTTAAATATGCCCTTAATATGATGGCCGATCAAATTTCAAAATTTCTGAGCAAAAACAACTTGCTATCTCCTTTGCAATCTGGCTTTCGAGCTGGTCATAGTTGCGCAACCGCTACTTTAAAAGTTTCAGATGACATACGAAAATCCTATGATGAAGGCCAGATTACTCTTCTTTGCTTGCTGGACTTCTCTAAAGCTTTTGACACTGTAGATCACTCATTACTTTGTCAAAAATTGAAGTTTTTGTTCGGTTTTCAAGATAGTGCCGTAAACATTTTAAGAAGCTACTTGTTTAACAGGCTACAGAGAGTAAGAGTAGGGGATAAATGTTCTCAGTTTAAACTAGTGCGCAGTGGAGTGCCTCAAGGGTCTATTCTTGGTCCACTGCTTTTTTAAATTTTTATCAATGACATCTTCTCCGTCTGCAGTAATGCTTCTATACATGCGTATGCGGATGATGTTCAATTGTATCTTTCACGTAGAACGGGACTTGAAGAAGATTTAAGTTTTAGATTAAATGAAGATCTCCTTAATATTAATAAGTGGGCCAACAGTAATGGTCTGCAGCTAAATGCTCTCAAATCATACGTGCTTCCAATCTCAGCTTCAAAAATTTTTAATGAAAATATTCCGTACCTATTTATAGGTGACAACGAGCTAAAACTTGTGACAAATGTTGTAAGTTTGGGTTTTCACATAAACTCAACATTAACCTGCGCTGATCATGTAAACAGCATAATACGTAAAATATATTTTACTCTGAGAAATCTAAGAATATCTGCTAATTTTACACCTGTAGCTACTAGACGTAAACTTGTGATACAGCTAATATTACCAATAATTACTTATTCGGAACTCGTTTATAGTAAATTAGACTCCCGATCTGAACACAAACTACAAGTAGCATTCAATCACGCAACAAGATATATCTACGGCATACGAAAATTTGATCACTTATTGCAGTTCAGAAATGCTATTCTTGGTTGCAGAATAACAAGCTACATTAACGCCAGAACCTGTAATTTTCTACATAAATTAATTCATACAAAGACTCCAATGTACCTTTATGAAAAATTACAATTTTGCCAGTCTACTCGGAGTAAAATGCTATTGGTACCTAATTTTAAATTTCTAAACTCAACTAGACTCTTTTTCATTAACTCCGTAAGATTGTGGAATTCCTTACCAAATCACTTAAAATCGATTGATAACTTTGGAAGCTTTAGGCAAGCTATTTATAAATTTTTTTCATAACCTGGATATTCTTAATTTTTGTTATTATTGCTCTTTTACCTTGTTTTCTCTAACATACTATTCTGATCTATTTTCTTTCATGCTTTTGCCTTTAATTTTTATTTATTCTTTAATTTTACTCTCTTTTTATTTTAAAATTTTGTAAGATTAATGCTTTTATAAACATATACTAATTACCTAATTGAGTTTTTCTTTGTTTTATATAAATTTAAATTTCAAATTTCAAATCAGAAACAACTTAATTGTAAAATTATATCCCTAAGCATATTTCTTTGTACATATATTAAAAGAACTTGTTCTTATTATACTAAAATCTATAAAATCTATAAATAAATAAATCTATAAATAAATATGAAATCATGGAGCAAGCAACATTGATTTTGATTTGTAATGAGCGCAATTAAGGTTTGGGCAATGCAGACCAGAGTTGCCACTTCAAATATTTTATTCTTCTAAATTTTTACTGAAAACCTGCCAATCTTTTTTGCAACCTATGTGCCAACAAATTTTACCATAAAAAACAATACGTGCATTGTTACTTTCAGTTTTCACTTTATAAATTTTCAAAAAAAAAGTTCAAACAATGTAAAATCCAATAGTCTATTTTTACTTCAATTATTTCATCATCAGTTAAAATATTTTTCAGAAATATTTCAGCTATAGTCCTTATGAAAATATTATAAACATCTGTAAAACTTATTGTCATATTTGATATTTATATAACAGGGTTGTTTTGAAGTGAATTAATGTTTGGTTAAAGTTGCTAAAATTGTAGCAACTGCGCAAATAATTTGTTGCATACATTTATTTTTTGTTTGAGTTAATTCTAAATTGTTTGGAATTCTGAAATTTTTCAAGTCTATTTTATACAACTATAAAGAAGCAAACAAAAATTGGTCGATTTTCGATCCCAGGCGGTACTAATAATTATAATTGCAACAAACCAACAAAATTACCACAACCGACTTTCATGAAATAAAACTGCTACTTTTAGTAAGGAACTAATTCAAATTCAATTATTTCATGAACTTCAAATTTGGCAGTGTAAATAGGCGAGCGAAACTAAGGTTAATGATATCAACGCCGTTTTTACTCTTTGCAATAATGACATTTTTCCACTAATTTCTAAAACGTTTGCTATCTTTGCCACGCTTCCTATCAGTGTAGCAACAGCTTAGCGAAGTTTTTCTACACTGCGACGATTAAAAACATGGTTACGTTCAACTATGCAACAAGAACGATGGAATGGGACTCGCATTATTGCAAATACTTAGAGACATTTCAATAAATATTTACGAAGTTATTGACAAATTTGCGATGATTTTGTCATATAATTTTTCTCTATCTAATGACTATCTAATAACACAGAGTAACAAAATTAAGCTTTATAAAAGGTGCCGAGATCTCGATAAACAATCCCGAATGCATTTTGGCTGCTGATTTCAAAATGCTGCTGATTTCCATCAGCTCGAGTTTTTGAGTTATAGGCAAAAACATAAAAATCAGTTCTTTTTCTGATAATTTTCTTATATCTATTATATTGATCCACCGATTTGTAGTACTATGACTGATTTCAATGAAGAAATACTAGACTTTTCAATTTTTGCAAATTCAATAACAATATATTCGACAGTTTCGAAGATATCGACGTTCAAAGTCGAAAAAATTTCACAATTTTACGTAGGCTGCTCCTTTGAAACCCTGCATCTTTGATATTTTTCAACGAATTTACAAAAACTTTTTTTACTTGGTAGAAAATCTCTGAATTTAAATAAAAATTTTAGTTTATTTTATTATCTTGCATATTTTCAAAGAAATTGAAAAACAAACATTTTTGTTCATTCAATTTTATTAAAATTCACTTCAAAAAGTACGTAAGTAGAAAATAATCTAATATATAAAAATCTCATGTCACGGTGTTAGTGTTTAAACTCCTTCGAAACGGTTGGACCGATTTTAATGAAATTTTTTTTATACATTTGGTAGATATGAGAATAGGTTTTAAAGTATTTTTCACCTTCTTACCTGCGAGAGGCGTGGCACTTTTCAAAAACAAAAATTTTCGGATATGCTTTCGTCTATGAATCACACATCAACTTAATTGAGTACGAACTTATTATTGAGACGTGCCCTTTGATTATCAAACTTAAGCGATCCTTGGAAAGGGGGCATGGCACCGCCCATAGAATTCAATTTTTTTTATATCGAATAGATTTGGAACTAAATGTCGTATAACAATGAAACTCAGTATAAAATAACTGATTGGCCAGGTTGTTTAATTAAAAAACAGGCATAGGCATTGGATAACGGGGCGTGGCTCCGACCACACAATTCAAATTTTCGATACAGAATAGCTATGCAAGTAAAAGTCGCAGAACATTTTAACTCAGAATGGAGTTACTATTTTATGGTGTCCTACTACTGGAAAACTAGATGGAGCATTGTACAAGGGGTGTGGCTCCGCCCATAAAAGACACATTTATTAAATTAAATCGCTTTGGATAATAGTTTGAATAATAGTCACAGATCAAAGAAACTCGGTTTGGAGTAACTATTTGGTGATATACACTACTCGGAAATACTCGCAAACTGAAACGGGTATTGGACAAAGGGTGTGGCCTATAAAAGACAATATTTTATATTTAATAGCTTTGGAAATAATGGTCAAAGAATATTGAAACTCAAAGTGGAGTTACTATTTATTGATGGCATTCTATTGGCAAATTGGAACAGGCATTGGGCAAGGACGGGAGCAACGCACCGGGTACCAGCTAGTTTTATATAAAAGTAGTGAGCATTTCAATAAAATGAAACGTACAAAACTGTTTGTTTTTTCAATTTCTTTGAAAATATGCAAGATAATAAAAAATATTAAAATGTTTATTAAAATTCCGAGATTTTCTACTAACTAAAAAAGTTTTTGTAAATTCGTTGAAAAATATCAAAGATACAAGGGTTTCAAAAGAGCAGACTACGTAAAATTGTGAAATATTATCGACTTTGAACGTCGATATCTTCGAAACTGTGGAATATATTGTAATTGAATGTGCAAAATTTGAAAGGTCTAGTATTTCTTCGTTGAAATCAGTCATAGTAATACAAATCGGTAGATCAATATAATAGATTTAGCAAACTTAATTTCAAATTCAAGATCATTTTGTATTGTTCATTTATTTTTCAAAGTGTACCATATCATAGTCGTATTGGTAGAACAATGAGTTTCAAATTCCTTTAATTTTTTCTTAATTGAAAAGAACAATGTTTTTTCATTGCACATGCTTGAAAATATATTGTGCATTTTTTTATAATGGAATTAATGTGAAAAATTTGAATAAATAAACCTTAAATCTAAAGTAAGTTAAATTAAGAGTTTTTATTTACTTTTCGCTCAGATATTATTCCAATGCTTATTAAACAATTCAATAATTTCAATTCAAAAAAGTACAATTTGTCTATATGTATGTAAAAAGACAAAATTTTCTCAAGTCGAAAATGTGTGTCTTTGATAATTTACCCCCTCCAAGATTTTTTCCAGATCCGCCTCTGTCTTAAACGAAACAAGATTGATGAAAGTTTCCGAAGAGCACGTAACTTTACTAAAGGAGTCAGGTTCAAATTTTATCAACTAGACAGTACCAAAGGATGATTCTGGTGAGGAAATTCAAAAGGCCATAGTGCATTTACGTTATTTTTTTTCGTATGGTTGATATCGATACTATAGGAATATTTGTACGTTACGTGCGTTTTGGTCACAATTGGTTTATAATATGAAGGTTTTCTGTGCTTTGATTGTTGCATTGTTTTTTATGTAACAATTTGTTTCTGGCTAAACGACTAGAGCGATTTTGATGAAATTGTACGAAGATTCTTCTGACCTAGGAACACAAGACAGACTTTTAGAAGATATAAAAACTTTCGATAGAGGGCGCTTAAAGTAATAAAATATATATGGCTCAGTAACGCCTGAACGACTGGACCGATTTTAAAGAAATATGGTATGAAAAACGAACCCAAACGAAGATGATCCGAATACTAATGAACAAAACCGAAGTTGAACGAAGCTATTCCGAAGGGATACGAAACCATACGAAGACGAACCGAAGGCTAAAGTCCAAAAGCGAAGATGAACTTCACTGAAATTTTGATGGGCTGTGAATTTTTTTTCCTACGAATAAAATTTAATAGTTCTTTGACAAAAGTTTAATGATGTTTTATGAACTTTTATTATCTCAAAAAAAAAGCCTAAAGTTTTGGGGGCACTGAGGAAATACGACGAAAAATTTAAATATTTGGTCAAAGATGGATTCTTAGGTAAAAATGTTATCAAAACGGGTTATTGAACTAATTGAGACCTATTCAACGATATACTTTTTTATAGATCGGGTTAAAACTGGTGAAGTTATGCAAAAAAGACCATTTGGGGCAGACTTTGGGTTCACCTAAAAAAAAATTGTTATTGTTCTGAAATCCTCTCAACATAAGCTTTCATATTAGGGGCTGTAAATTTAAACTTTTTTTGGTGACCCACCTTAAGGGGAATTCCATCGTGACGCACACGACATTGTACGAATTTGGCTATGTTGAAAAGAAGCTTGCTAAAAATCGAAAGTAATTATAAATTATTCTTTTGCATTTTTTATTAATTACATACCTCTCACACTTCTAGAAATAAGTTTTAGCAAATTTCTCTTGATGGTTAAAAGAAGGAAAACGATCAAATGTTGTGTGACGTACCCGACATTGAATCAACCAGTTTTGATGTCATAACGATTTATCACGAAAATTCTGCTAAACCGTAGTTGCAAAAAAAAAAACATATGGATATAATAATGAAAATATGCATTGTGAATATAATTATACAAATTCAAATTCAGAAATTAAACTTAAAGAAAATGTGAAAATTTATGAAAAGCAAGCGTGACGTTCACGACATAGTGTGTGACGTATGCGACTCGTACGAATTTAAACTATTTTATTGGTGTTTTTTACTTTGAATATTGGTGTTTCGTCACCCATGTTGTATTCTTGAGTGTGAATTTCGTCTCCAATGTACTGCAGAATGTGAAAGTTTATATGTCCGTGATGGGTTGCATAGGCATCCATGGGGATTTCTCATTGGCGTGTCACTATTAAAAATACTCTGTATCTCGGTTAATATTGACACTAGGGTACTGAAACTGAACTGATACAGGGGTAGGGAACGTACGAACGAAAAAGTAGGATGGGTTATCCATAGGGCGTGGCACTTTTAAAAAATTACTTTTTTTTCGATGAATATTCATACCAGGGTGAAATTCGGTAAAGGTGTAGGCACAATTTTTAAAAATGCAATAAAGAAAGAAGATGGGATTCAACAAAGGGGCGTGTCATTATTAGAAAAATCTGTAAGTTGGTTGATATTTTTAGAAGGATAGCAATTTGGTGAATTGAAATATTTTTCAAAATATCTCTAAAACTGTCAAAGATTGAGGTAAAATATATATTTTTTAAAAAAAAATTTCTGTTTAGTTTTTATGAAGAGTTTTTCATCATATAAAAAAAAATCTTTAAAATTTAAGAGTATGAAAAGTTTAAGTCTCAAAATATGTTAAAATTTTCATATTTTTCAGCTTTGAAGGCACATATTTCGCAAACTTAAAAAGATAATTTAACTTTGGGTTCACCAATTTGAATATATTATATTTTAAATATAAAAAAATTTAACACGATCGAAATCTGCCCCCGCATTTAAAAGATATGGTGCAATTATTGAAAAAAATACAAATTTTCAGATTTTTCCCTATACCTCCTAAGTTTGAACTGATAATGAAAAACGAACACCATTCCTTAAATCTGCGTTTAAAATTCATCTAGAATTGATAACAGTTTATTCTGCAACTTTTGTTGTTATATTGTCCTTACGCAAAAACTTCCATTAACTGTGTTACGTACGCGACAAACAAATAAATGTTAATTTTAAATATTTTAAAAATAAAAAATTCTGAAGATTCATTAGTTTTACAACTGTTGATACTATGTCTGTTTAGTAGTGATGTGAAATAATTCCATGTTCACTCTTACTCTAGTGATGACAATATATATCCTTTAAGCGGGACGTACACGACTTGTAATGAAATCGATTTTAAACAAACGTAACTCTTCCTTGGCGAAATGAAGGTTGTGATAGTAATAACATGATATACGGAATTGAATTAAATCAATAACATAACAATTAGGTACGCATATAAAAGGAAAAATTGAGAAAAAGTTTGAGAAAATTTTAAGCATTGATCTCTTTGACGATATCATAACTAAAAATATATATTTTTATCAGACATGCACAACGAAATCAACAAAATTTTTTCGTTTCGTTGAAACCGAAAAATAAATTATCCAAATTATTTCGTTTTTTAAATAACGTTAAAAATTTATCAAATCAAATTTCGTTTCGTTGAAAAACGAAAAATTTTCTATAATTTTTTCCTATGCTAAACAAAATTTATTCTGATACAAAAAAAAACGAAATTTTTTTGTTGAAATTAACGTTATTTTCAACGGTTGATTGGGAAAAAAACGAAAAAATTTTATATCGTTTTCTCCGAAACGAAATAAATATTTTTCGTTTTTTGAATTAACGTTATTTTTTTATTTCGTTTCAACGAAACAAAAAAAATATTTCGTTTACCGTTAAAATTAACGTTAACGTGCATGCCTGATTTTTATCATTGCAATGATGAGCCAGAAAAAAAGATTATTTACCATAAGGGACTTAACTTATGTAGGTTTCCTGCACCGTTGTTATAAACTAGAAATGTTGCTTGTTTGTTTTTTGGTAAAATATACCGCTTTGCATGGAATGCCCCTATAGTTGTTGTAAGGTATTGTTCGTCTTAATCGCAATTTGAATTTTCTGCTTATCGTATATGTCAGATTTTAAAAAACGTTCTGAAAAACCTAGGATATATGTCATCGATTTATACGTTTTTGTTTCTATGTTCCTTTGTTTTTTAAATTTTCTCTTCTTATAGTGGTTAATTAAATCCTCTGTATAAAATATTATGATCCAAAGTGTTATTCTTTGAATAAAATCGGTCGGAAGTGCTCCTAAATTTCATTTTTCGATTTCACTTGTTCACATGGTTATAATGATTTTTTGTAAGCTTTCATTTTTTTAACCGACTTCAAAAAGGAGGAGGTTCTCAAGTTGGTTAGTTTCTCTGTTTTTTTTTTTTGTGTGAATGTATGTACATCGATTACTCCTACAGAACTTGCCCGATTGCCGTAATTTTTTGTCAACATATAGAGACCATCAACGCGGAGGTGCCCGTCTATAAAAGTGGGCGGTATTCGACAAAGGGACGTGTTGCTATAAGAAAAACACTGTATCTCAGTAAATATTGCCACTAGAGCAATAAAGTTCACTGTAAAATTAGAACGGCAGGCACAAATATTAAAAACTACATTCACTTAAGTGGGTGTTGTTCTAAAAAAGGGTGTGGCAATATTGAAAAAAAATATTGCAAAAATGCAAGGGTAGGTACAATTATAAAAAATTACGGTCAATTAAGTGGGGGTTATTCGACAAAAAGGTGAGGCAATATTATAAAAACTCTGTATCTCGAATAATATTGACACTAGAGTACTAAATTTTACTACAGAGGTAGACAAAATTATAAAAAATTAATTTTAATAAAGTGGGTGTTGTCTGATAAAAGGGTGTGGCAATTTTTTTTAAACACATTGTATCTCGAATAATATTTACACTAGAATACTGATATTTAGTACAGAGGTAGGCACAATTATTACAAATTAATACCAAAGAAGTGGGCGTTAATTTGACGCTAGGGTATTGCAATCAATACAAGAATAGGTAGAGTTATAAAAAAACACAATCAAGAAAGTAGATTAGATTCAACAAAGAGGCTTGTTACAATAAGAAAAACACTGTATTTCAGTAAATATTGAAACTAAGGTACTAATATTTGGTAGGTGGGTAGGTAGAATAATTAAAAAGGTAAATAATTAAAATACTCTATATCGGTTAATACTATGATCAATAAAGTACATACGCGGGATTCAAAATAGGGCGTGACACTTTAATAAAAATTGTAAAGAGGCAGAAATTGAAAATAACCAACAAACCATGAAATAGTCAACAAATAGTATAAAAATAGATAGAGTAGAAAAAATTCAAAAGAGTATAGAATAAGAAATGACAGAAAAAAACATTTTTTTAATTATGAGCTTAAGTAATTGTGTTTACAAACTTTTCCTAAAATTTATCATATTCTCTAAAAAGGAAGAAATAAAAACTTTTTAACAAAAAAAAAAAAACTTACTTCAAAATCACTACAAAGTAACTTGTGATTTAATAATTTTAAATTACTTTTCCTATTAATCGTGGTAAAATCTGATAATTTATTTATCGAAGCTTTTATTATCATAAAAAAATAATATATATACGATACAAATAAAACAAATTAGGAAAAGTTAAATTAATAAGATTTCCAATATAATTGAAGCTTTTATTATCATAAAAAAATAATATTTATACGATAAAAATAAAACAAATTAGGAAAAGTTAAAATAATAAGATTTCCAATATAATAATGTATATAAATAAATTATCAGATTTTACCACGATTAATAGGAAAAGTAATTTAAAATTATTTTTTACTTTGTAGTGATTTTGAAGTAGGTTTTTGTTTTGTTAAAAAGTTTTTATTGATTTTTTGGAGTAGGATAATATGGAAGGAACGGAGATCGATTGTGTAATCAGTCGAAAAAAACTATTTGAGGTAAAAAATATCAGAAAATATTTGCACAACATCAACAAACACACAGATATATAATTAAGATATAAGATATATTTTCCGGATCGAACAAGAAACACCGAAGATATAACGAAAAATCGAAAATAGCACCATAGGGACCACTTTAAAAAAAAATATTTTTTCGAAAATGTCTTTCAAATATCTAACGATTGAGGCGGGGTCAAAAATATGTGTGTTTTAGTGGTACGCTCTAATGTGTATTTTAAAAACATTATACGCCAAGTAACGCCTTGCACGCATACTTTAAAATACAAAGGTAAAATGAAACGTTCTAAAAACAAGATCGAACGTTTTACTATGATATAGTAAGGAAAAATGAATATTTTCAAAAACATTCTGTACCATACAGAAATGAAAACGCATATTTTTTAATACAAAAGTAGAACGAAACGTTTAAGAAACAACAACGAACGTTTTACAATGATAAAGTAGGCTCAAATTTATATTTTCAAAAGCATTATACACCACACAAAAATGATAAACGCACATTTTAAAATGCAAAAGTAATACGAACTGTTTTAGAAACAGCAATGAACATATAAACTTGACATTAAAACGGTTTTACAAGAATTTTATAAAAAATTTATGCTTTTTTCAAGATTTTCCAACACTTTAAAATGAGCAGTTATAAATATGTTTTGCTACAGTTAACTTATCGTGTGGAAGTGTGCTAGATTGGTATGCAGAGGACGAAGATTCATATCCTGACTGTGCAAGTATCAAAAGAATTAATTAAATGATTTAAATTCTAATTGCTTCATTAACTCATTGATTAGAAAAAAACCCTCGAAATAAGAAATAAATGTATTTTCTTGCAATATTCTTAAAAAATATTATTGCAGGTTTCATCAGGTATTGAACCCTAGACGGTTGAGAATTAAACTCTACCGATAACAAGCTCGGTTAAAATAGACCTTCGTAAAATGTGATCAATGTCATTAACTATGTGTAGGCAATCAAGGCAATTCAAACCTATCTTTAAAATGGTAATTTTTACATATTAAACGAAAGTTTACAAAGCTCATTTTAAAATGGTTACTTTAGAAAATCAAACGAACGTTGAAGCAACTCATGGTAAAATGTTGATTGCAGAAAATCAGCGAACGTTGTAGAAGCTCTTTTTGAAATGTCCATTTTTAAAATAAAAGTAAACGATAGAGGCGCAAAATCTGGGTTAAACGTTTTCAAAAGTAGCACCTTTCTGCTAGTTTTGAAAACGTAGTTTTCTGAGTGTAGGTTTGTAGAGTAGAGTACAAACTCAATGTGTGTTTTGGCCGCAGCACTAATAAGTGGTTTTTACGTTACGGCAATACTGCCGTCGTTATATAGAAGACCGTTTCTACAATTTTTTTAAATTTTAAGAAAGACGCCTTGTAACAATGTTTCACTAATTTATCGAAATGGGGAAAATAGTTATATATTTTTGATTCGTCAAAATAGTGGTATCCTGTACAAAAACAATAACATTGTAGACATTCTTTAACCATTATTATCAAAAATTCAGAAACTGCAGAGGAAAAACGGTAGTTCCTGCTTTTAAACTTTGTTGCGTTAGTAGGCAAATTTTCCGTAGTCAAAATTTTTATTTTAATTAAATAAAAAACAGTATCTACAGAAATAAATGAAAAAACTCCGTATCTGCATCTAGATACCGCCAATTTTTGTATAGAGACGACAATTTAAGTCAATTTAATTAGTATTTGAGTAGAAATACTCCCTGTTTTTATTTTGCAGTTTAAAAGACGTGGGCTAACTGATTAAGAAAATATAATAAAATCAATTTTTATTTTCATGCTATATGTGGCCGTCTTTATTAAGACTAATGCTAAATTCAAGTCTTCATGAATTTTTTTTTAAATTTAAATACAGCGGTGCTACAATTAAACGAACCCCGATTTAACGAACTTGCAATACAACTAACCCTTCTTAATATGCATTGGTGACTCTTTCTTTCGATCATTTCAAATTGTAAGTACAATTGAAATTTTAAAACATTTGCTTTTTTATGCATGCTTCGTTTGTTTTTTAATTTGTAATTACATTAGTTGTGGTGTGGTACGTCTTATAGTGCAGGATTGTGTATTAGAGGCGCACACCCCTTTTTAGACAGCCGCAAGGCTTTTAAACATTTAAGCCACAAAGGCTATATTTCATTTCTAAGTTGCAAGGCTATGATTTTATTTTTAAGCCACAAAAGCTAATTCTCAATTCCAAGCCAGAAAGGCTTTTGGTGTAATAATAGGTTTAAATTTTAGAGGCGAGTTTTCCGCCTGTTCAATCAAAATTCCTCTTTATTTTTAAAGCACCTTAGCTTAAATACAGTTTTTATCGGTATTATTCTTAAAATTATTTTACCCTCCTCCATATTTATATTCCTCTTTCAGTTCCAATTTTTCAAATTAATAACCAATCAAATGTTTGTTGTAAAAAAAAATGTTTCCAGCTAGCAACAACAAAAATTAGTGCACTGGAATAACGGCCTTGACTGATAAGTGTCGTTGGCACTAGCGCACCTGATGCTTGTTATGGTTGTGTTTGTTGTTTTTTTTTATGCACTGTGTGAGAAACATAATTCGTTTGTCGCGCTTATACTTGTGCGGTATAAGTGTAAGGGGTGACAAGTGCATTGAATAAAAATTTGATATTTTAGATATTGAAATTGTATTCTTTAAAATTGAATGGAAAATTTTGGGATTATTACTATGCGTTAAGACATTGATTCTTTTGTTTTAATGTTATTCGTTTAAAGCTTATGGAAAAGAACTAAGTAGTTTTATTTTACGGTAATAGTGACTATATGAGTACACTACAATCTACTAATTTTCAAATAGTCCATCAAATTAATGTACATATTTAGGTTTTCTTTTTTAAAGAACAAAAAAGCAATGTATTTTGAAATAAAACAACCTTGAATTTTTATTTGGAATATGAACAGCTTTAAACCAGCAGCTTTCAAAGCATTTAATAATAATAATTAATAATGCCTAAAACAGGTGAGCGCTTCGATTTTGGCGTAAATTTAAAATTTATTAGTGTGCATAAAACAAACAAATATATAAGGATTTTTGTGTTTAGGGTTATTTTACCTAATATTGTCGAAATAGTGTTTTTAAGTAAGGTTTGTGACGGTATGAGACAAAAAAATTGTTCAAACTTCCGCATAAAAAATCAAAATAGAAATAACGGTGGGCAGGATATCTCAAGTTTGGCTAATCTGAAACAAAAAGAATATTGGTAAAAGCGTAAACATAATGTAAACACAAAATGGCGGTTACGTTAAGTTAAAATTGAAAAAAGGCCTAAAATTTTTTCGACAATAGTAGCCGTATCAATTTTTCGAAGACTTTTTGTAAAAACCTCAAATCCAGCACCTCATACCCTTTACCTTGGCGTCACAAAATTGCAAGCTTTACTAAAAATTCAATTTCACAAAAATTATAATAAATCAAGTCAAACGGTTTTTTGTTATTGAATAGAAAAAATATCAAACTCAATTAAAAAATTATTGTTGTTGTTTTAGCATGTCAAAGCAGAGCTACAAAAAAAAAGGTACACCGCCGCACACTGGGGCCAAGTGTGCTCAAAATTCAATTTTGAAATAATGCATTTTTTTTAGAAAAATAAAAATGCAGTTATATTTTCCATAAAATTATGCATCTGAAAGTCATTTTTCAGCTTTGTAGCGTTTTTCTGCTGAGAGATATACGTGCCCAAATATGACACATTTTCATATTTTTGTTTATTTTTCAAAACTGTGAATTTCGAATCAGCAATTGAAGTTCTTACTGTAAGAAAACAGTACAAGATTTCGTGATTTTGTTGTTTGCTTTAGTTCAAATGAAGTTTCCTTATTTTTTCGTCGTATTTATTTTGACAGTATGTGCTTTCAAAAGTTTACAGATTTCAAAAAACTAACCTAACCTCTAGTTTGTTGCAATGTAATTTTTAAAGTAATTTTTTTTAAAATGGCGCAAAATGCTTTTAAATCTGGCAGAATTTAAATTAAATATGATTCTTTCTTATTGAGAATCCGAGTTCAAAACCAGAATCCCTTTGCGCCTTTTTAAAAAAAGTTGTTTTAAAAAATTTCACTTTGATTTAAAGTTAACACAAAAACTTATCTTTATTGTTAAATTGATTCTGTTTCATTTCAAACTGAGAATTTTCATTCTATAAAAGAGAATAATGAATAAAGAAAGAATGTTGGTCTTTTTAATAATCGCAAAAAGTGCATTGTTTTCAGCACTTACCCATTCAAGCGTTATGAAAATAAAGATTTTTAAATTTTTTTGTATGCTTTGTTCAATCAATCTAATTACAGTGTACATTTGTAATTTGAAAAAGAGTGCAAATGTAGGATATGTAAGATATATAGGGTATTATATCATAATAAAAAGAAGTATACTAAAACTATGTGTTGCTTTTCTTGTAGAAAAACGTTCAAAAAGTATTATAATCCGAATGTGTTACTTTAAACAATTTTTTTGAGTATAAACAATTTTTTTTTATAAATAAAGTTCTTTGAAGTGCATCTTATTTAACATAAAATCATAAAGACATGGCAGAATATTAAAACCAACCATCATGATAAACCTCACTGGGTATTTGCAATGTTCTTTTTTTGCAATAGATTTCGGCAAAATAGCAGTAAAGAGACGTGATATGGGCGATGTAGTATGTCAAAGCAAAGAAATAAAACTTGATGTTGCATTTGAAGATTTACTTCAGTTTTAGATCAAAAAAACCATCTGTTAAAAAAAATTTAAATTCTGCTTTCAAAAATTGTAAAACATAATTCTCCAAAAAATTGGAATCTATTAAAAGAAAATTCGAAAGATTTTATGTACGTGAAAATACTTGCATAACAGCGACTGCTTATTTGATAAACCTTAAAGAATTTTAAATGTTGGTAATTAACTTCTTTTCGTTAAAAACAAAAAAAAACAAAAACAAAACAAATTGGCCATTTCAGCCCTTGAAAGGACTTTGACCGAGCTTCTTATGATCAATTGTGTTGTGTGTGTTATTAAGTTTGCACACAATTGACCGAGAACTGGACCTACATGTTTTATGCCGACTCCGAACGGCTCAAGTTCATGTTCTCTAGAAGCTTTACATGGCATTGTTTACTCTCTGAGGTTTGCCATTGTCTGCAGAGAGGTGGTGACCGATCAGAAAAATTTTTTATTGAAAAAACTTTTCGCCACGGCTGGGGATCGAACCCGGGCTCCGAGCATGCTAGGCCACACACTTAACCTGCATGCCACGGTCACCATACTTCTTTTCGTTATTATGATTTATTTCATTACTTGTTTAAATTTGAAACTTAACATTTTCTATATGGAAACGTAGAATTAATTACCTTTGTTGTAAACTGAACTGACTATGTAATCTTATCTACTGAAATTGAAATTATTTAAATAAATTGTAACTTAAATTCTCTTATTTTTGTTATAAATTTGATCAAAATCAACAATATTTAAAACAATTCATATTTCAATTTCACATTGAAATGAAAGTTTTAAACGTTTATTTTAATTATATCTAGATGTTATCCTGGTCGCTAGTTGGCTTAAGCAAGGCTATAAGCAACTGATTAATCGTTTAAAATTCGTATGGATTATATAATCAAAATCGATTGGTTTAAGTTATTGTATAACATTTTTTTTAGAAGTCTAAATCATGGCCACGAAAAGGTTAAGTGAAGGTCATTAATTGGTTAAATCTTTTTTTATTTTGCACAGTGCAATGTAATAAATTAAGTTTTGCATAAGACTCTATATCAAAAAAATGTGGTCATAAATGGGGTAAAACATGGTCCTCAAAGGGTTAAGTTGTCAAAAATTGCAGTAAAAGTATAGGCTAACCGAGTTTGATGGAAAGAAAAGTATTTCAGAATTTTGAGCACCCACTTATATGGGGCGGCCCCTGTGTGCGCCGGTCGTAACCAAAAAATTTTGTGCATCACTTGAAAATAAAAAACAACATGCCAAATTTTATCTCTGTAGGTTAAACATAAGCTTATTTGTTAAGTTTTTAATTTTTGGTTGTTTGGGAGGAGGGCGTGTTCTTGGGTGGATGATACCCATTTTTTAAAACATTTTGGTTTTGATATAAAATACATACATACCTTATTTTATTGTTGTAGGCTAGTTATAAGCTTATTTATGCAGTTTTTAAATTTTGTGTTGTATGGGAGGTGGGCCTCTCCGTAAGCGGATGACAACCATTTTTGAAAAATGTCTTTTTTTATATAAAATACATATGTACTAAATTTTATCTCTGTAGGTTAGACAAGAGCTTATTTATTGAGTTTTTAATTTTTGGTTGTTTGGGAGGAGGGCGTGTTCTTGGGCGGATGATACCCATTTGTTAAAACATTTTGGTTTTGATATAAAATACATACATACCTTATTTTATTCTTGTAGGCTAGTTATAAGCTTATTTATGCAGTTTTTAAATTTTGTGTTGTATGGGAGGTAGGCGTGTCTGTGGGCGGATTCCAAAAATATTGTATAATATTTAATAATAGTGCAGATCCTTGGATCCATCTAACCATGAGTGCCGAGTTTCATTCAATTATCTCGACTCCTTCTTCTTATCCTGTGTTTACGGACAACAAACAGACGGACGGACGGACAGACCCATTGTGCAATGCCATTGTGCAATGTTTAGAGCATGCTCTCCAGCTGCTTCAGCGCCTTGATCGCTTTCCCCAGCTGCTCCCGTGGATCCTTGCTCAAACTGCGACCCTTATTGTTGCGCTCTGAGTCGCGCACCCGAGAACGAGACTGCCGTTGAGGAAGAAAGGAAGCTGTGTCGCTATTTCTTTTATTTCTATTAAGCTGAAGTCGCTGCGCAATTCCAAGACGCTTTGGTACCTTTGAAGCCTTTTGTGGAACGGTACTGGTTGAAAAAGTAATACGCCTGTATTTTAGATCGTGCAGCGTTGTGTGGTGGAAGTCATTGCACAAATTGCATACTCCCTCGGAAGTGCAGTTCTCGGTTTTATGAGATTTAGCTAGGCAATTTTGGCAGTACCCTAGCCGTTGGACAGTGTCCTTGCGCTCCTGGATTCCCATTCGCAAGAATCGTCCGCAGAACCGAATGGAATGATAGTGTTTGCACAGTTTTTGATAGATTTGGCTAAATAAAATAAGAGACTATTAGTATAACAAAAAAAACACAAAAAAAAACAAATTGGCCATTTCAGCCCTTGAAAGGACTTTGACCGAGCTTCTTATGATCAATTGTCTATTGTCAATTGTCTGACTATTAGTATGTTGTTTGTAAATTTCATATTATGATGTAGATATTTAATATTATGATGTAGAGAGTGAATGTAGAGTAGGTAGTGTGTGAATAAATGAGTTATGACTTGTAGAATACTAGCTGGGAAGGGTATGAGAATTTAGAGTTTTATATGGAACTAGCTTTTACCCGGCGTGCTTTGCTACGCCTTATCCAATTCCTTAGAGCTACCGTGTGTGTCTGTTTATGTGACGGTAATCTAATAGATGTTGCGAGTAACAGTGTTAAATTCTGTATTTTTAAAAGAAAAATAATACTTGACATATTCAATCACTGGATGGAAAAAAATGTATTTCTTTTTATTATCATTGTTTTAAAAATTGACAAGTATTAAATGAAATAAAATGTAATTGTAATGCAAATGAATATACTATTTTCTTTGTCTTGCCAAGTGGAGTATAAACGAACATATCAGTTAGAGTAACAACGCGAGATCAAGCTACATATAGCTTGCCATGTTCAAAACATGAATTCTCTAAGTTTATTCATTGAAGTCTCTCGAAGTCATTGAAAAGGCCAATCTTATCGGAAACTGCGAATCATCCCGATAATTGTAATTTTCAAATATGCCACTACTTCTATGGGCCGCCTTCTTTGATTCACTGGGAAATCTAGAATTTATCTTTTCACTAAACAGTTTTTATTTTCTTTCTTACCAGGAGTGAATAGTCATAGAAAAAATGTTAAATGATTTAACCATGTAAATGTATTTAAGGATTGGTTTATTAATTCTCTGGTAATTTTTATATGTTGAAAATGTAGCATCGAAGCAGTCACCGTACCTGACTGTCAATTACTTAGTACTATTAGCAAACCCGCTGCACACTTCGTAGTGGAAAATAGAAAAATAAGAAATCAATTTCAAATTCATTTAAATCAGTGAGTATAAGAGTTTTTAGTGAAGTGCTCTGTGGTACTCAATATTTTTGGTTTTTCCATTTTCGGTGTAAATATACAAAACCGATGGTTTGCCAACACGCGAACAGGGTACATATAACTGTCCATGTGAGAAAACTGGATACTCTAAATTTACTCCACAAAAAGCTAACGATTTGCCTTGTGCTTTATTAATAGTAACCATAATAGCAAACGCAAGACGAATAGGAAACTGAAGAGGTTTAAATTCGAATGACATATCAGATGGAATGAGTGGAATGCGTGGAATGAATAAATCTTCGCCTTTGAATTTGCCCGTTAAAATAGTTGCTTCAACAACATAAGCCATCAATCTTTTAACAGCAAGTCTTGTACCATTACACAAACGGGGTTGATTAATATTGCGAAGCATAATGATAGGTACTCCAACTTTCAATTGGAGATTATGCGGAGGCAATCCTGGTAAATCCAACGAATTCAAAAATTCTGTTGGATAATTCACAATATCTTTTTCATTGGTAACAGTATCCACAGACTTGTACGAAACTATGTCACCAGGAATCTTGGATTGTATGGCCGTGTTTAGTTCACTAACATCTTTGTTCTTAGCTGCTAAAATTGCTCTTTCACTCAACCATGCATGGCATTTATACTGTTGTGCTATGTTCGGAAAAACACTCTCAATCAATTCCGCCTTCGACTGTACAAAACGGCAAAAATCATTTGGCAATGTTATCAACCCAGCTTCATCAACGGGCATCGCACCATTCCCAATTGTCAATAATTGCTTCGAGAACTTATCAGCAGATGGATCATTCTGCAACTGAACACGAACGTTGATTGTCAATTTCAATGTTTTAACAAATCTCCATAAATAGGAAGACTTTAAGCAAGAGTTAATTTCGTCGGCTGCTGTCGATCTAGGAATGACGGGCAATGTTTGTCTGAAATCGCCTGACAATAAAATCAATGCACCACCAAATAAGTTTGAACTATCCCGTACATCTTTCATTGTTCTTTCAAAAGCTTCAACGGACTTCTTATTCGCCATAGTGCATTCATCCCAAATAATCATACAGCAACGTTTCAGTAATTTTGCCGTTCCAGATGTTTTTGAAATGTTGCATTGGTGTTTCATTACCTTGGTAGTTTAGCGGTAATTTCAATGCAGAATGTGCTGTCCGATATCATTTTTTTGCACGCATTTTTGAATTGAGTGACAATAAACGGCACTTGATGAGGTAGAGTGATGGTCGATGCAATATTAGAAGTTCTTGTTACCAGCGACGATGAAAGTTGTAATAGATATTTGAATTAAAATTATAACGTGACACATTCTTTCTATCGGCATGCCTTTCTTTATCTTCATCTGGGCTTATACGCAGAACTACATGTTCAAATGCCTATAACTCATGAACCAATGCAGATACAAAGACCGTTTATACATAAAAACCGTCGTATTGACGTCACCTGTCATGTGAAATTTACAGAAAATCGGTTCACGCATTACAGAGAACATCAATTTCATACACAATGCAACTTATTTTTATATATATAGATTATTTAGTGTGGTGGTAAAATACAAAGCTTCAAGATAGGACGAGTTACAACCCCGTTTTGAGTACGAACGTCTGCTACTCGTATTTGATTGTCTTTCCCGAGATAGGTTTTAACTTTGCGACCAAGTCGCCATTCGGTGGGGGGTTGTAATTCGTCTTTGATTACAACGAAATCTCCTTCACATACATTACGCTCTGGGTATTTCCATTTATACCGTTTGTGTAACTCTGCTAAATATTCATCTTTCCAGCGACGACTGAACTGATGATGAATGACCTTTAATTTTTCCCACCGATTGATAAGAGACAAATTTCCTTTATCAACTTCTGCGATGGACAATAAGGGAGCTCCCCGAAGAAAATGGCCAGGTGTTAAGGGTAATAACTGCATGGGGTCATTACTCATTGGGGGAAGTGATTTTGAGTTGAGAACAGCTTCGATTCGAGAGCTAAGAGTGTAGAGAACTCTTCAAAATTGAATTTTTGATTTTGAGCAACCTTTTTAAAATGAGTTTTGAAGCTTTTTACTGCGGCTTCCCACAATCCGCCCATATGAGGGGCGCTGGGTGGTATAAAAGACCATTCAAATCCTTGACAGATGTATTTGAGGGCGATATCACCTGCAGATTGTTTTATAAAATTTTCGTATTCATTCCGCAGATTGCTGTTTGCACCAACAAAGTTACGCCCATTATTAGACATGATTTGTTTTTGCAATCCACGTCGACTAACAAATCGTGCAAATGCAGCGCAGAAGGCCTCCGTAGAGAGTTCGGATACAGCCTCGAGATGGATGGCTTTTGTGCAAAAATATATAAAAATACCGACATACCCTTGAGAAGGGGAGCTCTTTTGAGCGCCGATGATTTTAATTGAAACGGACCAGCAAAGTCAATTCCTTTTGTTTGTGAAGGGCAATGTAAAGTTGACTCGCTCAGGAGGTAGATCAGCCATTATTTGCGTCTGCACCCTTTGTTTGTAAACTGTGCAAACTTTACATTGGAAAATACAATATTTAATTTTGTTTTTCAGTTTTGGAATATAAAACTCCTGCCGCACGATGCGAAGCATTAGTCGGTGCTCTGAGTGTAGCATAACTTTATGAGTAAAATCCAGAATTAAATGACATAACCAAGATTTTTCCGAGAGAATTATGGGATGTCGCTCATTGTAGCTTAAAGCTGCATTTGTTAACCGACCATTTACTCTTAATATTGCGTGTTTATCTAAAAACTGGTTCAACGTCAGGAGACAGCTTTTTTTGTGAATCGAATTTGAGGCTTTAAAATTGTCATATTCTTCAGGATAATACATGGCCTGTGATAGGGAGATTACTGAACTAAGTAATCTGACTGTAATCAGACTAAACTAAGTCTCCCCGGTTTTGAGTGAGATTAGTTCGGAACCTGAGTAAACACGCGTGAATAAATCTAAACATATAGGCGATAACACGAAGCGCTCGAGAATAGGATGAAAATGCATTAAGGAGGTCATCTTCAGGTGTCAAAGTGTGGAAAATATCAACTTTCTTTACTTCAGGCACAACAGATTTGGTTGTTTGAAGTTTTGGCCATTGCGTTGGAGCCTGCAGAAGCCATGAAGGCCCTTGTCACCAAAGTGAACTTTTGGAGAGAACTTGTGGAGAACAACCTTTTCTGGCAAGATCTGCAGGATTTTCAGCAGTGGGTACATGTCTCCATGTTGTATTCTTGACGTTTTTTAAGATTTCGGATATCCTGTTAGCGACATATGTTTTCCACACATAAGGAGCTTTTCCAGCCAGGCCAACACAATTGAGGAGTCTGACCAGAGAAAGAGTTTGTGATCCGGTATTTTGAGTTCGGAAATCACGTGTTTAATCAGCTTTGACAATAAAACTGCAGCACACAGTTCTAGTCGTGGTAAACTTATAGTTTGGAGAGGGGCCACCTGACTTTTGGCAACTAGCAAATTAGATGCTATTTTTAAGTTTTCATCAACACATCGCAAAATCGCAAAATCCATGAATCTGGATCGTATGTTTGGGAAAAAACCCTTCCCATCTGGGGATAATTATCTTTTCAATATGGGGTAAATTTTCGAGAAAAGAATTCCATTTACTCAGAGATACTGGTTTTACAGATTCGTCCCAATCAACGCCTTCAAGCCAGAGTCGCTGTAAAAGCATTTTTGCTTGGACAATTACAGGGGATAACCATCCAGCAGGGTCGAATAAGGAAGCCACTGCAGAAAGAATTTGTCTTTTTGTGGCAGAGGAAGTGGGATGCAAAGACTTAATTGTATAGCAAAATGAGTCGCCTAGTGCGTTCCAATTGATTCCAAGAGTTTTGGTGGAACTAGTATCATCAAATATAAGAAAATCGGAGCTAAGCAGATTTTTTGTGGCTATATTGGATAATAAACCCGCATGACTTGCTGTGATCTTTTTAAGAGGCAGACCCGCAGTTTTGAGAGCTTCTATGAGCTGAGATTGGGAGTTTAGAGCGCTCTTTGAGTCATGACCACCTGACATTAAGTCGTCAACGTAAGTTTCCCGCTTCAAAACTGAAGACGATAGAAGATGGGACGTTTGGCAGTCATCAGCATAACTGGGCAAAATGCATTAATTTTACATAACCATTAAATTAATAAAAATTTAATTTAAATTCGGTAAACTCGGTGTTTACATCACTAGATTGAGTGTGATTGGCAACTGCTTGAGATAGACTGGGTCTAGGAATTAACTTGTCTTGCCAAAGTCCTTGTAAGTCCATTATTTGAGACTTGCACAAGTATATGCCTCAGAACATACATTGAACTTTGCTTTGGCAGACTCTTCGAATTCCTTGCTAGCTTCTTTTTCGTCAGAGATCATGACTTCCTCAAAGGACTTGGCAAGCTTTTGCCATCTTTCTTCCATGTCACGAATTTTGATTTCAAGACCGACTTCGAAACCGACTGGTTGTCGGTTTGCTCTTCTGTGAAAGAAGCTTCGAAGCAAAAAGTAACAAGCAAGTCAGATGCAAAGATGAATTTGTTGGTTACACTCATTTTAACAAACCAATTGGTAGAAAGTAGGATGAATCAAATGGAAACGTGATTTGAAAAATTGATCCAGTTCAATATTAAAAAATTTCCCGTGTACAGAAAGAGTAAAGAGAGAGTCAGAGAGAGCGGGGAGAGAAAACCGTTATAAATTCGAAATTAAGTAGTTAAAAAATACAATTACTTAAATTTCCGTGCACGTGCGGGAAATGCAATAGAGAGAGAGATATAGAGAGAGAGCGAGCTAGAGAGAGAATTTCGAAAATTTAAATATTTGTAACAAAATATTATTCGCGTATAATTTGCGAGAGAGAGGGATACAGAGACACCGAAATCACCACTTGTCTTTAATCGAGTAACCACTTGCGAGAGAAAGAGAGACAGAGATTTCCATATATTTTCATGGGGTTTGTTTTATTAAATTAGAGTGTATACTTTTTGTTTAACTTTTCGTATACGACGTGATATAAAGAGAGAGAGAGAGGGAGAGAGAGAATATGTTATATTCAAATAATTTGAAATATTTGAGTGAAAAAACTATTCCCGTAAAATTTGTGAGAGCGAGAGAGTGAAAAACCTTATATTAATCTGTTTTTATTTTATTTAACTCGGTTTATTTCGCGGTTCCTTGTCACAAATATTCTGACTCAATTTCCAGTACACGTCTGGGACGTGAGAGAGAGAGAGTTAATTTCAAAATGTAAAATGTTTGGAAAAAACTATTACCCGCTTAAAATTTGTGGAGAGAGGAGACAGATACACCGAAATAAGCACTTGGTTTTAATCAAGTAAAGATTCGCGAGAGAAAAAGAGAGATAAATCAAGAGAGAGACTCCAATACTAATTTTTTCATTTTTTTTTTCTTTAAATTGAGAGAATAAATTTCATAAATGTTGTTTTTAAATTTTACGTTAACGACGTGAGTGAGAGAGAGAATAATATTTAAAATCTTTGAGAATAATAAAAAAAACTAGTATTCGCGTAAAATTTGCGAGAGCGAGAGAGCAAGACCCATTTATGAATTTTATTTAATTCAGGGTTCTTTTTTGCAAATATTATTACTTAAATTCTCCTGCACGTATGGGACGTGAAAGAGAAAAAGACAAAGAGAGAGAGAGTTTAAAATCTTTTAAAAACCTTTTGCTCGCGTATAATTTGTGAGAAAGACGAAACAGAGATACCGAAATAATCACTTGGATTTAATCGTGTAAAAATTCGCCAGAGAAAGAGAGATACCCAATTATTACTTTGTTTTGTTTTTTTTTTTTTAAAACTAGAGAATAAATATTTCATAAATATTGTTATTAAACTTAACGTTTATGTCGTGAGTGCGAAAGAGAACAATATTTAAAATCTGTGAGAATAATAAAAAAACCAATTCACGTAAAATTTGCAAGAGCGAGAGAGCAAACCCTCTTATGAATTTTATTTAATTCAGGGTTCTTTTTTGCAAATATTATGACTTAAATTCCCTGCACGTATGGGACGTGAAAGAGAGAGAGTGAGAGAGAGAGAGAGAGAATTTAAAATCTTTGCAAAAAAACTATTGCTCGCTTATAATTGTGAGAAGGACGAAACAGATACCGAAATAATCACTTGGAGTTAATCATGTAAAAATTCGCCAGAGAAAGAGAGACAATTATTTCTTTGGTTTTGTTTTTTTTTTTTTTTTGTAATCTATAGAATAAATATTTCATAAATATTAAGGGTATTCACTTCACTGTTGAAATTTTCCAAATCGGAAATTTCCGAAGAGTTGAAGTGAGCGACCGTTGTTTAATTTTTTTTTCTGTCAAACCGAAAACTACCATTATTCACATTCATTGAAAATAAAGAAAAGCAAGAAATTATTATTGCCTGAGTTGTACGGTATTATGAACGGTAGTTGCCCTCCCGCTTAAGTTCCTAAACGTGAAATATTTATTTAATTGATTTAAAATCCAACAAGAAAATTACCTTTAAAGATGTTTCTTCCCTTGTATAAAAAATTAAATTAAAATTATTTGAAAAAATTTGACAACTGATTTGATTTGACAAAAAAATTTTAAATTTTGAATTTTTACACATTCACAATGACTCACATCTATCAAAAAGGTCTACTTACGACTACTGAACATATCTTTTCTTCGCAAATTTCCGACGATTATATTTCATCAACTCAAAAGATAAATAAATTTAAGCAAACTTCGGAAAACCAAAACAACAACAATTTCACTGAAATTTTCGGAAATTTCCGATTTCGGAAATTTCAGAAGTGAAGGGAATACCCTTATTATTATCACTTCACGTATACGATGTGAAGAGAGAGAGAGAGAAATAATTAAAAATATTCGAGAGAGGAAGGGGAAAAAACAAAATTAGTATTCGCGTGAAATTTGCGAGAGCAATAGAGAAAAATAATTGATTCTGCATTACCTTCGGTGTGGGCGGTGTTTTCAAGCATATAATCTAGCATTTTCTCGTCTAGTTGTCTTATTTTCCACCCATTTTTTTGCGCTTTAGCGGGTGCTTTTGGCCTTCTAGAGGTTTTTTGCCGCGTTTCAAAGATTATAGCGTTGTGGTCACTGTGGGTATAGGTGTCTGAGACGTTCCAGCATATTACTCGGGACAGTGCGCTGCTGGCAAAGGTTAAGTCAATTATTGATTTATCTGCTCCTTTGTTAAACGTTGGTTTTGTTCCTTTGTTAAGCAGTCGACCAAGTCGAGTTCGGCAAGCGTCTCAAGTAGCATTGCTCCTCTTCCGTTTGTTCTTGGGCTGCCCCATTCTACTGACCAGGCATTAAAGTCGCCAGCAATTATAATTGGCAATTTTCCTCTTGCATCTGCCACCAGTCGGTTGAGGATCTCTTGGCATTCTTCGTTGCTTAGGCTTGGGGGTAAGTAACAGCTATACAGGTGTACTCCGTTTATTTTCGCGTACGCAAAGTATTCGTGCTGGCCTTCATCTTTTCTTTCAAACGGTAGAGATCCGCTAATCCAAATAGCAGCTTTTTTAGTGTTGTCTTCGCAGTATAGACAACTGTTTGATGACCTTTTGTAGGGCTCACTGAGTAATGCTATATCTATCTTAAGCTCTATCATTGTTTGCTTGAGGAGGTCTTGAGCTGCCTCGCAGTGGTTGAGGTTAAGTTGTATGCACCTAAACATTTCTTATGAGAGTTTTCCCCATTGCCTTCTTGAACTGTGGGCATTTCGCACCTCCAGTTTGATGTTTATTACCACCAGGTGTTTCAGGCTCGCAGATGGCGCACATCACGGGTGCTTTGCATGTTTTTGCCATGTGTCCCTTTCCCGCGCATCTGTAACATACGTCTGTTCGGTCTATTTCGCTTTTACAGTGTCGAGATACGTGTCCGAAGTTCAGGCACCGGAAACATCTTGTTGGGCTGATGCGTTCTCGTACTCTGCACATTACCCATCCGACCCGCACGTGGCCTGCTGTGGTAACGACTTTTGCTACTCTTGCTGGGAGACCTATAATTGCTGTTCGAGTTCCCTCTCGTGTCGTTCGCATGGATTTAATTGAGCTGGTTCCAACGATTCCGATTTCTGGGAACTGTTTCTCGAGAGCAGTGCAGATTTCCTCCGGCGTTGTCACCTCATCGATGTCAAGACACTCGATAAGCGTCTCCTGGCATATCATTCGGACATAAGCCGATCCCTGCAGAACTTTTTCTGTCTCTTTTTTAAGGCTGCATGTTTTAGGGTCTGATCTTCCTTTCAGCTCTAGCATTAGTTCCCCTTTCGCTGTTCTTATTTTCTTGACGTTTTCGCCTAGCTGCTGCAGATCGGGTTTTGCCTTCATCATTTTCAGCATGTCAGCATATGACATGTCACCTGTTTCAGTGATGATAATGGCATCAGGACGAATGGGCTTACGTTTCTCTGGTCTAGTGACTCGTTCGCTTTTTCGGTTTTTCGCAGCAGTCGATCTATTTCTTCTTTTTTTCTTGACCGTTTTCCACTCGGATTTGGATTGCTGTTCTTGTGCAGCACCAATCATTTCGGCTTCACAATTTTTTGCACCGCCTGGGAGAGTTCGTTCACTGGTTATCGTTTTCGGGGTGAGGTTTGCGAGCACTGGTTCACCTTCAGCGAGGGATTATCTCCTTCTTCTGGCAATTCATCTGTATTAACCGTTTTGGTTTTTTTCGCGTTTGGTATCGGCTCGCTTATGTCGTGTTTTTCTCTCAGCCTTTTTGACTCGGTTATGGCTCGGAAAGGGGGCGAGGTCTGTGAGCTTTGATTTTCCTTCGCGGGGACAGGATGGCCGTTTCGTATTTCTATCTCAGCCTGCTTATGGAGTTTAGCTATGTCACCTATGAGATCCCTTATAGCCTGGTGTATTGACCTGCGGTCAACTATCATATCCACGTGCTTCTTTATCTTGTTGCCAAGGTTCTGGAAGGCCTGCTCATTTCTTGGGCTGCTTTGCAGCGCATCTTGTGTCGGCACTGTTTGCCTTGCACTGTGTGGCGGTGTGCGCATTATCTTGGAGCTTTTATTGAAAGGTTGCTCTAGATTTTCCTCTACTTCTCTTACTTCTTCGTTTCCTTGTTTTTGTTTGTTTGTCATCATATTTGGGGTTGGTCGCCGGCCCGGGTTTTGCAACCAAGGAGGTGGCAACCTATGTTTTTTTTGAGGAAAGGATGTCACCCGCAGTATAGCCTCCTGCTGCGGGAAGGCCACAGTTACTCCCTGAGGCGGCCAGGTATCAGAAAGGCTCCGTTAGCGATGCTGTATTATTGCTATCCCCAGCATCATTCAGGCGTCAGCACGGGTCGCATAATACCTTGTCTTTGGGATAACCTTCTGGGGGATTTTACAGCCGCTCCATCTTGGAGAACAGACGCTGACCAGGAAGCCGCTCATTCAGAGTCCGACGCGCCTGGGTTTGCTGTTAACTAGGGTCCGCGGGTTCGTTACCCCCGTAGGATTTCTTTGGGCAGAATCCTCCCATTCGGTGTGTTTGGTTTTTTCTCTAAGGGTGTCCTTCCCATTTAAAAACTGCCGCCCCTCTGGGGTCAGACGCAGACCAAGGAGCCGTCCAATCTGGAACAGACGCTCTTGGATTTGATGAAATTTGTTTGGTCCGCGGGTGGTATTTTATTTCCCACCTACCCTGCATGTGTTAACATGCCGAGGCTTCCCCTATCCGCCACCTGGGGACGCGCACTGTAGGGATGCAAACCCCCTGATGACATACATCATGTATGTATGTGGTCCAGTGAGTGTGTTTTTTTTTTTCCCCGTGAGATGAAAAGCATCGAAAGCCTGAGTGCGGGACTTTAATCCGCTAAAAACACCTCTTCATCTGACCCCTATATCCCCCCGGGACTACCGTAAAGTATTGCTTCGGAAGGAGGGAGGACTGAGCACCTATAGCTCACTAGTCAGCTGTCGTTAGTATTGTCATGTTTCTATGTACCCCTTCTATTATCCGTGTAGGATACTTGCACTCTGGTACAGACACCCAATACTAATCTAAAACAAGAACTACTGTCCACAAGCTTAGCAGCCATGCTGAATTGGTTGCTCTCCTTTTTCAAAATTAAATGTTTATTCTACGGGGGGAGACCGCTTCGGGAGCTGATCCCTACACGCAGGCGCATGGTCTGACCCCTGCGGTCTCTTCTTGTTAGGGGATGACGCAAACGCAACGTCGACTACGGTACCTAGCAAGATGAACGCTTATGTTCAAACCCCCTGGCAAGGTTGAGTATTCTTTACTCCTATATACTTCTTATTGCGTTACGAAGTCTTTTTACTCGGCGCAATTTTTTCATTATTGCACATGCCGTGTTGCAAACTGAGGTCCAGTTGCCTTCTGAGGTAAGCATAATGTCCAACAAAGTTTCCACTGTTGGCGACCTACCTACTTTATTGCTTAGCTCTAGTCTTTCTGGGTTAAACTTTGGGCAGTCAAAGAAAACATGCTCTGCATCTTCCATAACATTTCTTGTACAGAAACTGCAGAAAGGATTTTCTTCGTGCTTGAATCTATGTAGGTACGATTTGAAGCAGCCGTGCCCAGTAAGTATTTGGGTGAGATAGTAGTCTACCTCACCGTGTCGTCTATTCAGCCATGGTTCCAAATTTGGAATAAGACGTTGCGTCCATCGTCCCTTGTGTGATGCCACCCAGCGCATCTGCCACATCGCCACACTGTTGTCACGTGTTATCCTACGTTTTGAGGATTTAGGCAAGTCGCTTGGGAGTGAGCCATATATCACGCTCTCAGTCGCTAGAAGATCTAGAGGGGGAGTTCCCGCCACAACCAGTGCTGCGTCTGAAGAGACAGTTCGGAATGCACAGCATACTCTTAGTGCGCAGATGCGATAAACCGAATCTATGCTTCGTAAATAGGAGCTAGATTTGGTAGCCTCACCCCATATGGGGGCTGCGTACAAGAGTATTGATATAACGGCAGTGACAATAAGCCGTCTACGGTTTTGTCTCGGGCCTCTGGTATTCGATAGAATCCTTGTCAACGCTGCAGCAACGCTTCCCGCTTTTTCGCTTGCGTATGTGAGATGCTGCTTAAAATTCAGCCTATGGTCAATCATGACGCCAAGGTACTTAACGAATGGTTTCGATACAATTGTATGGTCACCAACCGATATTTTAGCAGACTCAACGACTTTCCGGCTGCTTATTAGTACTGTCTCTGTTTTGTGCTCTGCCAGACAGAGCCCCGCTGTGTTCAGCCACTGCTGTACTACCATTACCGCTTGGTTGCACTTGTGCTCCACTTCCTGCAAATGCTTTGCTACGACTACGAGGGCAATGTCATCTGCAAACCCGATAATGTGGGCTCTATCCGGCAGCTGTAGACACAGGACTCCGTCATACATTATAATCCATAGAACTGGACCCAGCACTGATCCTTGTGGCACTCCGCCTGTGATCTTATACCGTTCTGAGCCCGCTTCTGTTTCGTAGTGGAGAATTCTATCCTCGAGGTAGTCTCGGATAATTCTACGAAGGTAGAAAGGGACACCAAAGTGAGCAAGCGCCTCCAATATTCTGGTCCAGTTAGCAGTATTAAAGGCGTTTTTGATATCGAGTGTTGTAACTAAACAGTACTCTTTATCACCGTGCATCCATCGAGTGCCTGCAATTGCATTAAGCGCCATATTTTTTACGGCTCCAATGGAATCTGTAGTTGATCGGGCCTTGCGGAATCCGAACTGCTGGTTAGAAAGGTCCCCAGCATCTTTAATAGATGCCTGGAGCCTATTGCTTATCAACCGTTCTAGGATTTTGCCGGCAGTATCGAGCATACAAAGCGGACGATACGCCGATGGGTCCTCTGAGGAACTAGTATTCTTCGGGATTAGCACCAGTCTTTGCCTCTTCCACAATTGAGGAAAGACGCCTTCTTTTAGGCACGCATTGTACAGGTTAACAAACACCTATATTTTCTGCATTATCGCAAACTTAAGCACCTTGTTTGGGATTCCGTCAGGTCCGGGGGCCTTTTTATCCACAACTTCTTTTGCTATTTTTAGGAGCTCCTCATTGGTTACATATTGAAAATTTTGTAACTCTGCTTCATCTCCTCTGTTTATTGCTGGCGTGTCGGACTGTTGTGGAAATAGTGTGTGGACTATATTCCTCATCAGTACGGGACACGTGGGTGTTGGTTGTCTAAACACCGAAAGCTTCTTCATAACAAGCTTATACGCAAAGCCCCATGGCTGTTGCTCAGCATCGTCACAGATTTGATTGAAGCAATGGGATTTGCTGCTTTTTATAGCTTTTTTTAGCTCCATTCTAGCGGCTTTAAAACGCAACTGGTTTGGTAGTAATTCATCAGTACCTCTCGAGCGGTAGTATGTTCGTCTCGCTCTTATACAGCACCTTCGCAGGCTGGAAATTTCCTCAGTCCACCAGTAGACTGGAGCCCGGCGATTGTTACCTCTATCTTTTTTTAACCATCGCGGCGTCACATGCTGCTTTAATAGTTGCCATCACTTGCGAAACTTTATCACTTGCAGAGCCCGTTACTGACATATCTGAAAGCATGACTTCTAGGATACCAGTGTCCAGGGTGCTTTCTTTATATTTGTTCTGGTTTGTGCTCGCCCTTCTTCTGTCGGAGTCTCCCATGCTGAATATAATTGCGTGGTGATCGCTTCCGGTATAGTGTCCGGTTACGCTCCAGGCCGTTTTTGGTAGTGAGGTGCTACTTACGAAGGTAAGGTCAATTATGGAACCATACCCAGCTATTTCAAAGGTGTTTTGCCGTCCAGAGTTAAGCGTGGCGATATCTAGGATCGCAAACGCCTCTTGAAGCGCTTGACCTCTCGGGTTTGTTCTTGTACATCCCCAGTCAGTTGACCATGCATTAAAATCACCTGCAATTACTAGTGGGTGCTTTCCGACGGCATCCTCTGCTATTTCTTCTAGAACATTCGTGGCTTCTTGTAGAGTAAGGCTTGGGGGGAGATAGCAACTATAGACATAGAATCCGCCCAGTTTAGCCCTCACGAAGTAGTTCATAGATTTTGTCTCTCTATTTTGATGCTGTCGTCGGCCACAACTCCATATGGATGCTTTCCCGGATCTATCACTGATCTGGTATCCAGAGGTGTCAGTACGATATGGTTCGCTGAGTATGGCTACATCAGCGTTTTCTTCACGTACGTTTTGCTTCAAGAGGTCATGTGCAGCTTCGCAGTGATTGAGGTTAAGCTGATAAAACCTCATCTAGCCTTAGTCTCTCGTAAAGCTTTCTGATAGAACGGGCATTTAGTGCTTGTTGTTGCATGCCTTGTGTCAGGCTTCTTTTTCCGTAGGCAGAGCGTGCATATTGTTTTTGCACTCTTTGGCTCGGTGGTTCAAGCTGCCGCACCTAAAACAGGTCTTTGTGCAGTCCTCTTCACTCTTGCACTTTGATGCTACATGACCAAAGTCCATGCATTTAAAGCATCTCTTGGGGGTTGTTTTATGTCGTATGCGGCACACAACCCAACCAATTCTAATCTTGCCAGCCTTAGTCAGCTCTGAGGCGCTTTCGGGTGGCAAACTTAATGTTGCTGTTTGGGTGCCCCCATATGCTCTGCGTAGGCTGAGTTTGTTGGATGGCAACACTTTCTGCACAGCAAATTGGTTTTGTAGTGCATCGAGTACATGGTTCTTCGTGGTCACCTCGGCGATGTCTTTTATCTCTATTTGCACCATTTCGGTTAGGATTTTGACTTCGACGTTGGTTGCGAGCACCGTTTGGACTGTATTTTGGAGCTTTCCGGATGCAGGGTCTGAGGTTTTCTCTAGGAGAAGTAATAGCTCTCCTTTGGCAGTTTTTCTTACGCCACAGACGTTTTGACTCAACTCATTTAGTTTGGGTTCAGCCTTCACCTGTCTAAGGATATCAGTATAGGAAACTGGGCCTGTCGTGCTTATAACGATTGCATCCTTTCGAGGTGGTCTCTTCCTTGTTTTCCTAGGTTTTCTCTGCACTTTTGTCCACTTATTTTTTGGACTGTTCTTTCAACTGGAGTGAGAGTATTCTCCATTGCTGGTAGTTTCTTTGAGCTGGATTCGTTATTTTAACCCAGCTGTACCACTTCCTCACGTGGGAGCTTTTGCTCTTGGGCGCGGTTGCACTCTTTTTTGATTGGCCCTGGCTGGCTTTTACCTCAGAAATTTTAGCCTCAGATTGGCCTTGAGGGGGCGTTTTATGCTTCCTCTTTTTAGCGGATGGAGTTGGCGATTGAGGTTCGCGCTGTTCTCTCCTTGGTCTCTTGGTAGAGCCAGCACCTTCCATGGGGGCTAGTGTCGGCTCTGTTTGTGTTTCCACATTTCTTCTTGTTGGCGGCTCCGGTTTTGATTGAGTTCCGGCGGAGTCCCGTTCATGCCGCACTTTGCACGCCTTTTGGTGCAATGCTGCAATTTCGTCCACGAGGTCTCTTAGAGGCTGGTGGATGCTTCTTCGTGGGAGGGCCATCATTTTCACCAGCTCCTGGATTTTGACGGTTAGTAGATCACTTTCCGTCGTATCTTGAGCATGGTTTGTTACTAATAGTGATGGAGGCGATGAGCGTGACCGCTCAATCGGTCTATCAGCCGCCTTCTGGGGAGTACGCGCAACTCTAGGGGTTCCCTTGAATGGGTTCTGAGTTTCCCATCCATATGATGAACCGGGAGTGCCGCCTTTTTTATTTTCATTTTTATTTTTCCTTGTAGCATTATCTGCTACGGCAGCCAAGTTAGCCACCGCCCTAGCATTGCGGTCATTAAATGACGATGACTGGAAGCCCGCTTGCTCACTCCCTACAGTCACCGATACTGCTGTCATGTGCACAATGTTGGTTGAGGCCTCCAGAATCCTTGCCTCTACCGTTGCGGTTTCCACGGGTGGATTTCCACTACTGTGGCTGCCACCTGGAGTAATTTTGTTGTTAGCCGACATTTATGCTTTTTGGTTTATTTTCAGGGGACCAACCCATATCCTTTTATACCTACGGACAAGTTTTTAAAACTGCCGACCGCTACGGTACAGACGCAGACCAAGGAGCCGCCCAACAATGGCTGCTGCTGTTGTTGGACTCTGCTGGTGCAACTATTGCAATTTCGCTATTGCAACTATCGCTGTTGCTGTCGACGCACTTTGATGGCGCAGAATAGCTGTTGCCGTTGCTGCACTCTGCCGCCGTAGCTACCGATGCTGCTGTCTTCACTGTTTCAACTATTGCTGCTACTGTCGACGCACTTTGTTGGCGTACAATCACTGTTGCCGTCGCTGAACTCTGCTGACACAACCACCGTCGCTGCTTTCGTTGCACTTCGCTGTTGCAACTATCGCTGTTGCTGTCGACACACTTTGATGGCTCAGAATAGCTGTTGCCGTTGCTGCACTCTGCCGGCAAAACTACCGTTTCTGCTGTTGTAACTACTGCTGCTGCTCTCGACGCACTTTGTTGGCGCACAATCGCTGTTGCCGTTGCTGCACTCTGCCGGCACAACTACCGTTGCTGCTGCCGTTGCACTTCGCTGTTACAAATATCGCTGGTGCTCTCGGCGCACTTTCTGGTCTCCGTTAGCCAGATGGTAGACGGCCTGTTGGTTGAAACTAACAAAATTTTCGAGGTTTTTTCTGCCTATAACACACATACACACCTTTTTTTGGTTTTTTTTCTTAGTTCACACTTTAATTACACTTTATTTTATTTCAATTATAATTTTATATTTTTCTTCTCTTAAATGTATGTACTTCTTCTATTCAAATATGTAGACACTTTTTAGACACTTTTTTCACACGCTATTTTGTGTGACTGCACAATTTTGACAGCTAAGCTTACCTTTGCTTCGTACTGTTGTGCCGCATGGTTGTAAACCTGGTTATAAATATGTAGGGTAAATGGTACGCTTGTGTCTGGGCTGCGTTCAGTGTGACAATATCTTCAATGACAATTATTTTTTTTTATTTCAACTTTATTTCTTTTTATTTCTTTTGCTGTATAAAATATCCACTTTGTATATATAATCCACTTTGGGTTCGTTTAAAAACTCGATGGCACGAAAGGCACGATGTAATCTGTCTAATTGGCGGGTAATTAGCAGATTTACCTTCCTTTTTATTTTTTGGGCAGGATGTCGGTATCCTGAAATGTAGGGAATTGCTCTTGTCAACACCAAGGATTGTAGGGATTTTCTCTAAATGTGAACTAACATTTAGAGAAAATAGTTCCACAAAAGTTGTGTTTATAACAAAAGATAAATATAACACGCCATATAAGTAAATTAGAGAACAAAATGTTTATTTCATATAAAGAAATGAGTTAGAGAAATACTTATATTGGTTGGGAGCTATATTTCTTACCCTTTGATGGTTGTTGAAAGAAGAGAGAAATTATAAAAAGACCACCATTAAGGAAGTGGTAAACTAACTAAGCTAAGGCTGTTTTTCTTAATTTAAGTTCGAAAGTACAGTCAAAGTCAAAAGTTTGATTGCAAATAGTACAATATTTCATGTATACTAAGGGTGCTCATTCACGACCCATTTTAATTTTACATTCAAATTACAATTCATAGCAAAAAATACGCTGTATATATAAAGTATGAAAAACAATAGGAAAATCAATTAATGCAAATTAGGAGACGTCTGCTGCCGTTGACATATAGGAAGACCAATTTTTTTTAGTTTTAAAAATCTTTGATAATGCAAAAAAGCATTTGAGTTCCAAAAGAGGCACAGTTGATAAAATTATATTCTTTAAAGTTTTCTATAAATAAAAGTCTGAAGAAAATACCTATATATCAACAAAGTGATCACAAGGTCCAATAATTCTACTTTGTCCAAAATTTGTCCAAAATAAAGGACGTAGAGCCATTCAATTGGTCGCTACTGGTGCCGGCGGATATTGAACTCTTGTTTAGCACATTCAATTCTTGTTGAGAACTAAGGGATAATCGCATGAGTTTTCTACCTTAAAGTGTCGATGTATACATTGCTGCAAATTTTTTTGAATTAAAATTATAGTTATTTTAAACATAATTAAAATAAACCACTTTTTGAAAAGTTCGGGTAGTAAACTAGTGTGATTATCCGATTTCTATGTCGAAAAAAACGCAGCTAAAAAAATGCAACAATTCAAGTAAAAAAATTAAAATAATGATTTAATTAGATATTTTTAATCTATGTTAAGTTTTATTTTTTTATATGAATTCAGGTTTAACTTTTATTTTTCTATATATTTTTTCATACCTTATATACTTTGGTCGGCTTTCACTTTTTCTTGATGTTGTCATTATCTTATTTCATTTCTAATAAAAAAAAATAAATATCACTCACATTTACCTCCTTCAAATGCCTTTTCAGTGAAACATAAGGCATAAGGCTCCTTTACATAGCTTGGTTTTAAAAATACATAATTCACTTATCTTATATAGGAAGTAAATCCGAGACATTAATTGTGCCAGCCAAGTATTTTTGAAGATAATCCAACTTATCAATACACCTACAAGTTTTTAATATGCTACAAGTTTTTTTAAGATACAATATGTTTTTTCAATATGCTTTGCCGTAGGAAAACACAAAAAAATCCGAACGTTCCATGTATTTTTATTGGACTTAAAATATTTTTATTTTTCAAGGTTTAGGTTAACTGTTTCAGGATTTGCGGTCATGTTGCTTCGATATTTTTGATTCACAAAAATAATTTTTTTCCACGCTCACTTGCTTCCTACTAATTTTAGGAATAGGTTTAGGAAGTAACCATATTTGGTAAGTAACCATATAACAATGAATATTTTGAAAAATTATAATGAAGAATTATTAGCAATAGACTTAATTTTTAACAACATTAATATATATTTAAGAGACGGACAGCATGAGGCAGCAAAGTGCTGTGGAAATTGCGGTTTTAGAATTTTCAAGTAGTCTGCATATTTTTTGCACAAAAAAAAGCTTGATGGCTACCACTGTTCGAAAAATCCAACACCTGATACTGGCCAAAAAAAATCGCAATATTTTACGGACTTCAGATTTGAGTTTGTGAGGTTTTAATTAGCTAAAAAATAAAATTATGTTTTAACATGAGTTAAAAAATTGTGGCATTTTAATTTGTAAATTTATTTTTATAATTCTTGAAAAAAGTCTTCTTTAAAAATTATATTTTGAGCTTTATGCCAAATAATTCATGAAGTACCAGGTTGCTACATGAATTATTAACAACAAAAATCTCTCAGAAGAACCGAGCAGACTAGACCATGGTTTCGTCGGACGCTACTCCGAGTCATCAGTAGTCTCTGTGGTTTATGCAGTCCACTAAATTTGAAAAGCTAATAAGTGCAACTGCCACAAAACCAAACTGGAATTACTTAAACACAACTTTTGCATTTCACAATAGATTTTCTTCAACAATAGCTTTTTTTCGGAAAAATACAAGCTTTCAGTAAAAAATATCAAAAGTAACTAAATATTTTGATTTCTTAACAAAATTTGCAATTATTTTTTTTTTTTTAAAATTTTTCTGAAAAACAAGAAAAATCTCCCAAAATTGAATTTATTCCGCCAAAACTAACAGCTCGACCAAAAAATTATGTTGGCATTGTTTGTAGGAAATTTTATTAAATTTTATTTGATATATAAATTTTTTGATAACTGTTTTTGGTTCTGGAGATATATGCAATTAAGTGGAACCAAATTTTTTTTCATTGCAAACACTACAGTGGGCAATATCTCCAAAACGGACTGACAGAAAAATTTTCGGACTTAGTGAACCTTAGTAAACCAGTGTAATTGGAGCGAAGAGTCCCATTCTTGCTCTTAATCCATTGTTGAACAACGACAAGTTAATGCGTGTTGGTGGACAGCTAGCCTCTTCACCAATCCAATCATATGATGAAAGGCATCCAACTATATTATTATATAATTGCCACTTTTCACGCCTTTTAGTGCGTTTTGTCCATGAGATCTCACTTCATGGAGGGAATCAATTAGTGCTTCGACTTATTCGGATGCAATATTGAACCCACGTGCTAAAACCTTTATTAAATCAACTTTGCACAATCGCAAAACTTGTGTACTCCAAATGAAACGCCAACGAACACAAATAATGGCTGCGCTGCCAGATGAGCGAACTGCCATTTCAAGGCCATTTGCTGCGACTGGTATTGACTTCGAGGGCCCATTCGACTTTAAAAGCTACATTGGTAGATCTTGTCGAATAAGTAAGGGCTATGTTTGTTTGTTTGTGTGCTTTTCAACAAAGGCAATTCATCTTAAAGCCACTAGCGATCTATCAACCGCTACTTTTCTAGCAGCTTTCACTCGATTCACTGCGAGACGTGGCTGCCCAGCTAACGTGTACTCCGACAACGGTACAAACTTTGTTGGAGCGTCAAACACATTCAAAAAAGATTTCAAAGCCTGGTTAACTGCGTCACATGATGCAATACTATCCCAGTATTCGCATCAAAAAATTGCATGAGACTTCATTCCCGCTGGTGCTCCCCATGTGGGAGGCTTATGGGAAGCTGGAGTAAAAAGCTTTAAAAGGCATTTCAAAAAGATGGCTGGAAGTATGAAGTATACTCTCGAGGAAATTTAAATTTTACTGAATCGAATCGAAGCGTGTCTTAATTCGAGGCTCCTTTCCGCCATGTCCGAAAATCCTTCTGATTTTCAGTCTCTCACTCCAGGTCATTCATTGGTCGGTAGCCCACTGCTATCTCCAGTGGAGCCAGAAATAACTGATTAGCCTCTGACTCTTAGAGGACGATACATCAGCATTTTTGCCACCAAAAATGAATACCTGAAAGAGATGTATCGGCGTTGGAAATGGAAAACTCCTCAATTAGGCATCAATTTCAACGACCTAGTTGTTGTCAGAGATGATAATTTACCCGCGAATAAATGGCGAAGAGTCCGTGTTGCGGACATCCGCACCGGGAGAGGTTGCATAACACGACCTATAGTGAAGCTGGTCGCAATACCGCCGACCTAGCTCTTAAACGTTTCTCTTCCTTTCTTTTCTTTCCTTTTATTTCCTTTTCTTTTCTTTTCTTTTTCTTTCTTTTTCTTTCCATCTCGTTTCAGGATGTCAACCACCAACATCGTGCGTGACTTCCTGGAAGAGATGCTTCTTCAGACGGACTCTGAGATAGAAATTAGACATGTGCATGAATGCCTTTGAAAAAATATTTCAACAGTGCCCACTTGTGCAGTAAACCGGCTCAAAATACTGCTTCTCTTCAAATGGTGTGCATTGTTTATATTTTTCAAGTGTTGCACTATCACAGCAATAAAAACGAGCTAAATAAACTTATTTAAGAGCCAAATTACAGTGAGTGCACGAGAGAGAGTAATGAAGTCAATTTACAGTAACGGTTTTTTCTACTACTGTAATATAAACTACTATACCGATTTTGAAGATCAAGATCTTTTTTTATATTTATTTTATTTATTTATTTAGCAATAACACTTAAGCAATAGTTTAAGACAATAATTGTACATTCTATAGAATACTAGCAACTAGAGGTGAATGTAGATTTAGTATGATTGAAATATATACTTAAAATAAGTGGGTTCGTTTAACAAGAGTAAGATTTAACAACATATAAGATTAATAAATTAAATAATTGGACAAAGATTAAAATTTTGAAAAAGATGTATAAATGTAATGAATATAATTTTTAGAATATCTCTTAGGAAAGAGTTTAAGACGTATTATATGATTTGAATACTAAAGTTGTTTTTATAATATTTAAGCAATAGCGTTGAATTTTGCTTGTTGCCATGAGCAGCTTTTTAATGGTAATAACATTAAGGATATGGTAATAACATTTACCCAGCAAATCCAAATTTGTATTGATCCAAATTTTCAATAATGATATACCAAACCTAATTTGTGGGGAGAAATTAAATAAACAAGAACGACTATAAGAGACCATAAACAAGACGTCTTCGACGCTTACATTTAACCTTGTGTTTGGTAAAAGTGAACACTGAAAAAAACCATACATTATTATTAAAGAGACATGACGCCTTCAAAAATTTTTTAATTTTAATGTTTGAAAATGCGCATAAGTTGAATAAAATATAAGATATCATTACGAAAAATTACAAATTTATTTTTTGGAAAAACCATTATGCAAAAAAAATTGTTTATTATTTTAATGACGTATATTGCCACTGGAAAAAATCATTAAAAAAATCATGGCGGGCGTGATAAAACGAAAACTACTCAACCGATCGTACTGAACTTTTAATATGTTGCATGGAATGAACTACGGACAGAATAATCGGTTTTATAATATGGTCGATTTTGGCCAAAAAACTTGACAATTTTCGAAAAAACGCCGCCATTTTGTTATTTTCCAACCAAAATTGTTTCTTCTTGTTCATTCCATGGCGGTTCTGATGCTGATAAAAACCCCGTTTTCTGTTTTTTTTTTCCAATGACCCAGTGAGTCGTAATCACGCCCGCCATGGCCCGCACATGTAGCAGAAAATATTTGGGTCGTTTTTACACTGGAATTCTCGCAGTCTTTTACTCATTTTATTTTATTTTAGTTTTTATTATTTTCTTTCGTTACAAATTATGCGTTTGTTGTTTAAAGGTAGGTAGGTCCACGACTGAGAGCGCGACCGCCGAAACTGTAAAAAAAAACGAAATACTTAGTTTGCATGGTATAATAAAATCAGGTAGGCTCACGACTGACTCTGCTCTCTTTCTTATGGTCTCAAGTGTCGAAATCAGTTTTTTTTCTGTGATGGTTTCGACGGTTGCACTCTCAGTCGTGGTTCTTCCCATTTTTATTGTAGCCTGTTCGTTCTTATCTTTGCTTTCGCAAAGACTTGATTTGATTCTTATGAACAATAAAAAATGGAAAATAAAAAATGGTATAACAATAACGCAATATATTTATATGGCAATAAAATTTTCGACAATAACATAATTTGGGTGCTTTCGTTCCATTAAACACAACTTTTTCATTTCTCAATAGATTTTCTTCAACAATAGTTTTTTCGGAAAAATACAGGCTTTCATTAAAAAATATCAAAAGTAACTAAATATTTTGATTTCTTAACAAAATTTGCAACTATTTTTTTTATTTTTTTAATTTTTTTTGAAAAACAAGAAAAATCCCCGAAAATTGAATTTATTCCGCCAAAACTAACAGCTCGACCAAAAAAGATGTGGCCATTGTTTGTAGGAAACTTTATTGGTTGTTATTTGATATATCATTTGTTTGATTACTGTTGTTGGTTCTGGAGATATATGCAATTAAGTGGAACCAATTTTTGTTTTTCGTTGATAACCCTGCAGTGGGTAATATCTCGTCAACGGAGTGACAGAAAAAAAGGAAATCTTTTTTTCGGAATTAGGAACCGATTTTACATGAGAAAAGGATAGTGGTATTCATTCTACATATTGGCTGTAAGCCAGTGTAACCGATCTTACATAATTGAAGGATGATAAACAAGGTGGCATTCTCAGATTTTTTTCAACACGTCTAAAACCACTTGAATATGTAAAAATTCCATAAATTTTGGTTTAAAAAAGTTTTTATATCTATTTAAATTACAAGGAACTTCGTTTTATTTGAGCATTTCAAAGTCAATCAATTTTCAACTGGGTATAACAGAAAATTTTGACGTGATGGGAAAAAACAAAGTACACCACCTTATTAAGAGTAGTTTTGTTATATGGAAATCATCCCTACATTTTTGGAGTAGTTAGGATAATAAAACTTTTTTATACCCATGTATGAAATTTTTACACTTTCAAAGTCGTTTTACGCGAAATTTAGACGTAATGGAAATAATCTGAGCACGCCATCTCGTTAAGCAGCCTTGAATTATGTTAGATTGACTTTCATTTCTCTTGAGCTTTTTTGGCCGTTATACCGTGTAATTGGTCAACGATGGATAATTTTTTAGGAATTTTTTATGTTTGTCATATTTAACAATATTTACCCCATTGTGCATGTATGAAACAAATTAAGAAAGGTCAGTTATGTCCAATAGTTGGTCAATGATGTAGAACACTAGTTTCAAAAAAAAAAACAAAATGGCCATTTCAGCCGATTTTCTTATGTTCAATTGTGTTGTGTGTGTTATTACATGTTTTATGCTGACTCCGAACGGCTTAAGTTCATGTTCTCAAGAAGCTTTACATGGCATTCTTTACTCTCTGAGTTTTGCCATTGTTTTCAGAGAGGTGGATCAGATCGGTGGATCAACCGATCAGAAAAATTTTTATACTGAAATAACTTTTGCCGCGACTGTGGATCGATCTCGGGCTCCGAGTATGCTAAGTCACACACTGCACTTGCATGATCACGCATAACACTGGTTTACAAATAATTATTTTTTGGCTGCACCCTGGACCAAAATAATTTTTTATGAGTAAATAGACGTCGGTGATCACAAAAATGGACATTTTGATTTTTTTGTCTCGCGGGCTTCTGATATATCGGTATCAAGGTGTGTTTTAAGTAGTGGGTCAACACAGACTAAAATATCTAATTTTTGGTAAATCTGAAAGTAAAATACAATATATTTTTAAAAAGGCAATAAAATTACGCGTATTGTGACTTTTAAATATTTGCAATCAGAAAAAAACAATAAGAAGAACAGCCAATCAAATTTTAAATTTAATGAGTTTTTGGGATATTTCAAAAATTTTTGCATTTTGAGTCATTTTTAGTAAAGAACAACAATAAAAAAAATATTTTTGTTATATTATTTCTATAAGAATTTAATTCCATAGATAAAAAGTTAAATTTATGCCTAATCGTTTTTTAAATGAAAAGTCATTAGCATTTTTGTACAATTAAATCATTTTTACTTTTTGACATGTTTTGAATATTTTTAGCAAATAAACTTTTGCCAGGAATTTTTCGCTTTTTTCCGTCGGATCCTCTGTAGTAAGGCACCAGTTGTAGTTAGCTATCATGCTCTGGTCCCAAAAGCTTTGATACCGCTTCTCAATTTCTATAATTTTCTGGTGGAACCTCTTGCAATGCTCGTCGCTGTCATCGCCAAGATTGGGTGGAAAGTAGTCTAAGTAACAAATAAAAAGTGCAAAAAGTTACGAATAATTCACAAAATAGAAATTTTTACCAATGACAGAATAGGGCATTTCACGATCTTATTTGCACCAGATTGCAAAATTTTGCGATTGCAAACATATGCTATCAATTGTGAAAATCTTTTTTTTTGATATCTCTGCAACACTTGTGGCAAAACAAAACACAGCTGATTTGCAAAAGAAATGAAAACAAAAAAATCTGAGCTTTAAATTTTTTAATTTCAATCCATTGCAATATAACAAAATTTATTTCTTTGATTTTGAATTCTTATACATTTTTGACACTTGAGCTTGTATATAGCATATATATTTTATAGCATATATATAAGACCGTACCACCTCCTATGCAAAAAAAAAAAAGTGCGCCGTATACCAGCGAATATGACGCATTTGTGCAAGACAATTACGAAAAAAAATTTTTTTTTTTTGACCGAACGTAGGGGTCGCGCATTGACATATTTCTTCATATCTCTGGTGTTTACAGTCAGATTTTAAAATTTGGTACAACAATGTTTTTGTCTCAAAAATATCAATATGACCTCTTTAGAAGTCATTGACCTCAGATGTACCGTTCTAGTACTTACCCTCCAGATCTCAGTTCCTACCATCCTAATGTACCATCCTTATATCAAAAAAATAAAGCTCTTAAAATATCATTAATCTTTTACCCAGGAAGTATATCGAAATTTCTAGCAAAACTATTTTTAAAATTTTTTGAAAATTTTTTTGCCAAACGTAGGGCTCCCTTTTTTCATTTTCATCATATCTTCGGTATTAAAAGTCTGATCATATTGAATGACATATCGATGTTTTTGTTTAAAAGAGACCAATTATTTTTATTCCAAAATAAAAAAAAATATTCCTATAAGTCCTTGGAAGGTCTTAAATTGATTTTGAGGAACTTTAAAGCTCGTAAAGAGCTCTAAAAGAGGTTTCAAGACTATTTTTGTTGTGATTTTGTAAGTGTACAATGTATTATTATTTTCACAGCCACATCGAAAATATCAATTTCAAACACTGGCTATTGCAATTCGTTTTTCCCCGTGAAAAAACATTTGAAAATTGCGTCTGTCTAATATTTATTTCAAACGAGATATTTATAGATATTGATCATTTTCAATAAAAATCAAACAAAAAACATTTAAAAAAAAATGTCTTTTATTGCGAGTGACTTAAATAATACCAAATTACCAACGCAGTATGATGTTATAAATTTTTTATTGTATCTGCGGCATAACAGTGATAAAAGTCGAAAGTTGGATGTTTTTAAATAAGAAGCTGTTAGAAATGTAATCGTTTTGTGGCAACGCGCCGGCATACCAATTATAATCCTAACGGCGGTTCGGAAACGTGTTGATGTACTTGTAAATACCTATTATACAATTTCTAAAAATCGATTGAGATATACCCTGAATGCTTGGAATAAATTGTTTAAAATTTCGATTTGTTTTAAAAATCCATCAAATATTTCTGGCAGCTCTAGAGTTTTGATAAAATGTGGCCCATGCGTTGTTCATCGGTGACCGCCAAAGCAGATTGATTTACTACATGAACAAAACGCTCGGTGTTTTGAGAATGGCATGGATAAGCTGTGAAGTTATATAGGTTTACTGTAAAAAATAATCAAATTAAGTCATTTTCATTGTGCGAACCTGGTAATTTGATTAATTCGTTTGAATATTGCAATGATTCTTGCTGGTCCTAACAAAATATTCTCCGGGTGCTAGAAGTACGCATTGTTTTTTATAAAAGGACGAACTGCCAGTTGAATATCTTATAGCTTCTTGTTTAAAAACATCCAACTTTCGACTTTTATCACTGTTATGCCGCTGATACAATAAAAAATTTGTAACATCATACTCCGTTGGTAATTTGGTATTATTTAAGTCACTCGCAATAAGACATTTTTTTAAATGTTTTTTGGCCAATTTTCATTGAAAATGATCAAAACTCTATAAAACTATCGTTTGAAATAAATATTAGACAGACGCAATTTTTAACTGTTTTTTCACGGGGAAAAACGAATTGCAATAGCCAGTGTTTGAAATTGATATTTTCAATGTGGCTGTGAAAATAATTATACATTGTATATTTAGAAAATCACAACAAAAATTATGTTGATACCTCTGTTAGCATTGGCATTATATTTTATTCTTTTGCGAGCTTTAAAGTTCCTCAAAATCAATTCGAGGCCTTCCAAGGACTTGTAAGAATACTTTTTTTTAGTTTGGAATAAAAATAATTGGTCTCTTTTCAACAAAAACATCGATATGTCATTCAATATGATCAGACTTTTAATACCGAAGATATGATGAAAATAAAAAAAGGGAGCCCTACGTTCGGCAAAAAAATTTTTAAAAATTTTTTAAAAATAGTTCTGCTAGAAATTTCGATATACTTCCTGCGCAAAAGATTAATAATATTTTAAGAGCTTTATTTTTTTGATATAAGGATGGTACATTAGGATGGTAGGAACTGAGATCTGGAGGGTAAGTACTAGAACGGTACACCTGAGGTCAATGACTTCTAAAGAAGTCATATTGATCTTCTTGAGACAAAAACATTGTTTTACCAAACTTTAAAATCCGACCGTCAACACCAGAGATATGAAGAAATATGTCAATGCGCGACCCCTACGTTCGGTCAAAAAAAAAAAAAAAATTTTTTTCGTAATTGTCTTGCACAAATGCGTCATATTCGCTGGTTTACGGCGCACTTTTTTTTTGAGATACGGTCTAATATATATCCTTCATGTTTAAGTTGTTGCATATTTGCAACAACGTAGCAAGTGCAGGCGTGTGTATTTTGTTAGTGTAGTGCAAGAATATGCAATAAACTTTTGCAAATGTACTCATGCAAGATCGTGAACTCCGCTAATATTTTTCTATCAAAATGTTAACAATTGCGACTGTCCACGTACGTCCACGCACTTCGAGTCAATTATCTCCTGATTTTTAAAAAAATTTCGCTAGTCCCTCGCGCGAATTAATTTAATTTATTAAATTTTGAAATAAAAACAAGAGCACAACGTGCTACTCTTTCAATGCTTAATTTCAATCTGATTTATTCAATACTTTAATTTCATTCTTAAACCTAAAGTTAGTATATAGTTGACACTTTTCGTCAAGTCAGCATTAATTGTTCAGATACATGTTTGTGTTCCACACTGCGGCCAATAATGTTGAATATATTGTTGATACGTATCTGTATCTGTGTGAGTGTTGTTCAGATATATGTTTATGCTACACACTGTAGCCAACAATGTTGAATATATTGTTGGCACGTTGTGCTGTGTGTGCGCTATTATTTAGTTTCGCTAACTCCCTCCTCTCTTAGTTTCTTCCTCACGAAGTTATAGGTTCAGCTTAGATAGCGCTGTCGAAAAAGCTGTTCTTGGGTCGCCTTTTGTGTCTCGGCCCGGCATTGCCACCATATTTGAAAGTATTTAAAAAGAAGGAAACTAACAAATCCCAGTATGCCTAATATGAAACACGTCCATAACATTGGATGGAATTCTATTTCCAACTGGAACGGGGAAATCTTCTCGAACTTGAGTTCTGTTCGATTCTGAATCTTCTGTTCTAAATCTGTTAGTGAACTTGAGTTCTTCAATGTCAGTTTCCTTGACGAGTGGTACATTATATTCGGTTTCATGGTGGTGCTTTATATATTCCAATAAAATGTTAGTCAGGTTTATGTATGTTATATTATCAATAGTCTTATTATACACGCAAAAAAATTTTTCGTTTACCGTAACTGAAAAATTCACCAACTATATTTCGTTTGCGAACTGTATTTGCTGCAAACGAGTATTCAGTTGTCATCAACTTAAAAATATTCTTGCTTGAAACGAAAAAACATCAAACTTAATGAAATTTTGTCATTGTTTTGGAAGTTCAAGTTTAGCCGAGCGTGCTGGCGTTCGAGTCTAGGAACTTGAGTGACCTGGGTTCAATTCCTAACAGGAACAGCAAATATTTTTTTTTTTTAATTAATGTTTTTTATTATTTATTTTTATTATTCTTATTTTGACGGTTATTTTTGACGAAGCAGTTAATGAAACAGAATTAGAATTTCAATAATTAAATTAAAATTTTTTATACTTACACAGCCAAGATTCGAACCCACGTCTTCCGCGTGACAGTCTAGCATGCTTCCACTGAGCTATTGTGAGATATTGTGTAGAATGATTTTTTTAGATTACAAATGTGTATGTCATAAGAAATGGATCTTTTTTCTACAAATGAAGTTTTCAGTTGAACAAAACAAATTTTTCGGTTTCTGAAATTTAAAAACAACTTACGTTAATGGCAATCGAAATTAATTTCTTGCAACTAAATAACGCGTTTCCTGAAACTGACTATTAATTTAACAACAACAACTAAAATTTTTCTTAAGATAAAGTGCAAAGGTAAAAGCGAAATGCAATTAGTGTGGCTGCGCTTACTTAAACTGTAACACATTCTTGTTTTTTTGTTTATGGCAAATATTTAACATTTGTCATCAACGAAAGCGAGCTGTATAGCAGTTGTGTGACTGCGCATGTGATTCACAGTTGTGTGTCTGTTTGTTCACAGTCTTAAAATACTTCTCTTTCGTTGATGGCAAATGTTAAACACTTTTCATCACCGAAATCAGGCAACTTTTTTTGTCAGTTGAGAACTATTCGCTTATAACAAATTAATTTTTTTTCCTGCAAACAAAGTTTTCAGTTGGAAAAAACAAATTCTTCGGTTGCTGCAATTTAAAAATCACTGCCGTTTATGACAAACAAAATTAATTTCTTGCAACTAAATGACGCAACTAACCATTATTATGCGAACTGTTCAAACGTTTACAAACAATGATTTGAAGCACGACAAACGAAGTTCGTTTGCAGCAAACTGGCGATAAACGTTTTTTTTCTCTGCGTGTAATCACAAGTAATTTAATATGTCCCATTTAGGGCCAAATTGTTCATCTCTGGATATCTCTGGCTATCCAGCTGTTAACTTATAAGTTGATAATAAGTTGATAATAAGTGGATAATTATCCAAGCCGTTAACTTTAGCTATCGATTAAATTGCCTGGATAAAATTTCGTATTGTTCAGTTTTTTTTTCTCTGTATAGCATTTTAACCGGTCTTATTTCTCCAGTTTATTTCCAGCCAATTGTCAAATTAATGACAAAAGTTATCCAGAGCTTTGACATTAATCTCAATTTGCTTAAAATGTTTAAAAATTTCATAAAAAAAAATTTGCTTTAGAAAATATAAGCAACGAACTGCAAACAGAATCACTTGAAAAAAATCAATGAAACTGTTGCAAAGCTTCGTATTAAAAAAAACAAAAGTGCATGATTGGAGCAAGACTCATATGTGGCCATGATGCCATAGTTCTAGAAAATAGTCGCTTTCAAAGTTCATCGTAACTGACTTATCGCCAATTAATCGGCTCTTTTTTGTCAGACAAAAAATATCCTCGAAACAAAATTGAATATTATATAAAAAAAAATTATAAATAAAAATCCGCTCAACAGTTTTGACGTAAAGCACACGGTTATCACGCTATTGGACTGGAAATTTCTGAACAACCCAAGTAGAAATTTCATGCTATGTATGAACTGATTTCGTTTTCGTAAACCTTGATATGTTTCATAAGCACTCTTGACAGGTTGTTATTTATGCCTTTATTAAGAACTTTGCATCAAAAAATCGGGATCTAGTTGACCCGATTTCAGACTTAAAGAAAAACACCCTGACAAATAAATACATAAGCCCTTGAGCAAATCCAAAAGCTATGCTGTACACTAAGGCACATTCGTTTAGACGCAACATACAGTTTTTAAAAACTAATCATAAGATGAACACAAAATATATTTTAAGCCAATTTTTTTTAGTTATCTTAAAGAAAAATATTTATTTTGTAAAATAATGATTAAAAACTCATTGTTACCATCATGTAATATTTTTTATAATTACTTTAAAATATAACTCTTCAAACAATTGGCATATTCGTTTAGACGCACTTTAGTTAAATTTTAAATAATAAAACTTCAGTAATGAGTATTCCCACTATTTTTTGGGTTCAACTCAAAAATCCTATTAGGAATTGAATAAATAAGTTTTTGAAGAATGGGTCCTTGAATTGAAGTCAAAACTTCCTTAATTTTGAATTTCAATTCAGTAACAGTAGAAAATCTGGTTTCTTGCACTTTTTCAGTGTATGCTTCCCTTGCCATAGTACCTCATTGATTTTCTATAGTGTTTAGGTCGGGGTCAGATGCAGGTCATTCCAAAATTTTGATTTCTTGATGCTAAAACCAAGCCAAGGATGTCCTTGAAACATGAATCGACGCATTGTCCTGTTGAAAATGACACTCTCGTCCATTATATCTTCCATAAATTGAATAAGGACATCGTCTAACATCTCAATGTATATTTCCGAATTCATTCGGGAAAAAAATAAACACAAAGTTGACTTCTCTTTAATGCAAAAGGCGGCCCAGATCATAAGACTTAAACCACCAAAGTTTCTTTTAGATTCGGGGATGCATGCATTGCAGATATCGTGCCAAAAGCAGCTGTAACAGACTAGACCATCCAATTCGAAGTTTTTTCGTCGGAAAAAATAACTTTCTCCCATTCGGAAGACCAGTGCATACGCTTTTTAGCAACATTTAAGCGTGCCTTTTTTATTGTGTTTTTAAGCATTCGTTTGCGCGCCGGTTTCTTCCAAACAGCATTTGGAGTTTTGAGTAGAACAAGGGAAATACTTTTTGTTGGTACTGATAAACATAACTAAGATCGTATTTGTGTTGAATTCATTTTAGTTTTGGTAGCCTCCTCTCGAATCAAGTTTTTCTGAGGATTTGGCAGCTTTTGGTTACCTTTTGTTGGTTCCATTGGGGGCTCCATTTTTTGAGAAATTTCTTACAACTTTATCAGAATGTGAGATTCTTTTGCTAATTTCTCGAATGAAACAATCCTGTTCTTTAAAAGTATGTATTTGAATTTTTTCTTGATCGGTTAAGTAAGCCCCATGTTGCATTTTTTTAATGCTTACCTAAAATAATTATTTAAAATTTTTTCAGGATTTTCTTGAAAATAACAGAGAAGCCGACTTATCTTTTTATATATGTAATAAAAATCTTTTATTTTGTTCTTATTCCCTCTCAAATAGTAAATTTCTTACACTGCGTCTATACGAATATGCTCCTACCACAAGGTACGTTCGCAGCCGTACTTAATTTTTACAAAAGCAAAACACAACAGGCAAACAACCGTTACGTATTTTAAAATCAGACATACTGCTTATTACTTTAGTACCACGGTTGCACAAAGCTATGCCTTTTATATACACAAATTGAATAATTAGTGGAATTAAAGTAGTGCGGCTAAACGAATGTACCTCAGTGTAGAAAAAGACTAGAATTGCAGAAAATATTTGAAACCCTTGAGGTTACAATTCGTTCTACTGTACTTTTTCTTGCGCAACAATTGCAATATTGTGTAGTACTGTACATGTTTCAATTATTTGTTTTCTATCTTTACTCGCATTTATAACGCCATAACCGCGAATATCGAAGGTCTAATCTGGCTTTCGTTATATATAGATTCGATTTCTGTGTTACATTGCAGGATTGGCGAAAACAAGTATGCTGTATTGCGATAACCCGTGTCACCCACGATGAAAAATTTACCAAATCATTCCGACCTTGAGCACTTGTGCCACCGCCGATTTCGATAAACGAAAGTAAAGTCTTCATCGTCCCATTTGTTCATTTGATTCCGATCCGTCATCTTGTACTGGCGTCTCTACAGTTAAAAATAATCTTCTTCTTATCTATAGTTATTCTCATTACAAGCAACTTTAACCCGCAAGATTAATTCTTTTCAAAAATTAATTCTTACGTTTTTTCACACCTTCTACTGCACATCACACTTTTATGTGCAGAAAAAATTATAGATATTGCAGAAATTATTATTTGTATGCTTATAGTGCGTAAAGGCAAAATATACCTGACAAGCACAACAAACACATTTCAATATTATTTTCTGTCAAAGATGTTAACAATATGAAAATTATCAAGTCACATGATAAAACTCTGGATATCTTTGATATCCAATGAGATTTCACTGGTTAAGCTATTCTCTAGGTAACTTTATTCGCTGGTTTAATATTTAGATAAACTCTGGATAAGTTTGCTATCCAGAGGTGAACAATACGAAACTACTGGAAAAGTTGCAAATATCCACTGGTTGAAGTTATCCAGAGGTGAACAATTTTGCCCTTAGGGTTGTATCAGATACATTATGTATTTCACTTATTATAACTGCATTATCTTTAACAATTTCGATTGGTATATTTTTTTTTTTTATTTTTAATTCTTTTATTTAATAATTGCTTCAAACATGTTGCTGAGTTATTAAGCTCACAATAAGTAGAGCTTAGCTCCATTTTACATTTTTCAACATTTTTATATTCAAACTTTTCAAAACTTTTTCTTGTAATTCTAATTTGCCATCAATCTGGCTAATTGCCCTAACATCATGTAACTTACAACTAGCTAGAATTATGAGATATAAAATTTGAATGACAATTATTTCTTGATTCAGTCCTTTTCTGATATATATGCGTCAAGTTGTACTTTTTTCTTTCGCGTTACTTTAAAAGTTTATATTACATTTTTTAACTTTAATTGAAATATTTAATTAATTAATTTATTTAATTTGAATTGCCGTGGTCTCCTGTATTTGCTGAACATCAACTTTTGCTGAGATTCATCAAGAAAGCGCTTAAAAAATCCTTTTTAATTATTTGCATATTCCCTTTTATTTATTGCTATTAACTTGTATTCATAAATTGTTTTTGCGTTAGCAACAACAATTTCATGTTTTAACTGGTGAAGTGAGAGCGAAGTTTGTTTTTCATTTCGTCATTTTCCTCATTGTTTCTTTTGCTGATTTTTGCACCACAGCGCTTCTCAAACTGCTTGCCGTTTGTTTACCCTATCCTCAAACCATCATCGTAAACAGAGTTGCCATATAGCTTTTTTTCAATTTAATTATCTATTGTTAAAATTTCTTTTTTTTTTTCTTTTAACTTTTTATTTATTTATATATTTTACTATAAAAATGTTCTGCAATTTTCGTAACTGCACTGTTAAGAGTGAATCGGATAGGCTGCTGGTTATGTGAAGCATTCTTTCATATAAAGTGTGCAGCGTTGACTGCGAGAATTTTTGATGCACTTAATGAAGGTAAAGGACTTCGTTGGTCGTGCGAAAACTGCAGATCTACCGATGTAGATATTTTAAAGCTTAAACGACAATCTCGTAAAGGCTTTTTAGAGGTTTCGAAGGACTTAGCGGCGGCTCAAGCCAGATTGGCTGGTTTTGAAGACTTATTTAAGAAGTTTAAAATTATGGATGAAGCCTCTGTTTCTCCTAAACGAAAGCGACCATATAAGAATCTTCGAAATACCGCAAAACCTTCTGCTATAGCCATACCTCCGTCTACTAACAACGATTTAATCTTACTTTCACCTAATTTGAACGTAGAACAAGAAGCGCAGTCAACTGAGTCTGTCAGTGATGACAAAAATACTAATAAGATTGTGTCTTCAAATGTACCTGAAAAGGTCTTCAAACAGATGTTATTTATACAGACTTTAGTAAAGCCTTTGATGTTGTAAATCAAAAGCTTTTAGTTATAAAACTGTCTCTTCTTGGTTTTCCAACGCATTTAGTATGGTGGATTGAATCATATTTATTAAATAGAAGACAAAGCGTTATATTTAACCTCATAAAGTCCGATGAGTTTCTTGTTACTTCTGGGGTACCTCAAGGAAGTCATCGTGGTCCTTTATTGTTTTTACTTTATGTAAATGATCTTCCATCTGAAGTAAAGCATAGCAATATCTTGCTATACGCTGATGATGTAAAACTTTTTCTGTCATACAAAGATGTGCAATACTCTTTGTTGCTACGAACTGATCTTGACCATGTTTGTGACTGGTGCGAAATTAATAGCATGAAGCTCAACTTGGGGAAGTGCAAACAAAAGACTTTTTCTCGAAGACAACCTTCTCGAACTAATTACAATATAGGTGACTATACACTTGAGTTTTTAGAGGTTTTCGTTGATCTCGGAGTAACTATGGACACCAAACTTCGCTTTCACATTCACATTAATAAAGCAATCAGCAGAGCTAATAGTACTCTAGGATTTATTAAACGATGGTCCAAAGAGTTAAATGATCCTTTTATAACTAAAACCTTATTCACATCGCTAGTAAGGCCCATTTTAGAATACGCGTCAATTGTTTGGTGCCCTCGTTATGGTTGTTACATTGATGATATAGAATCTGTTCAAAAGCAATTTCTTCTGTTCTGCTTACGTGATCTATATTTTAATTCAAACATTAATTTACCTTCTAACGAATATCGATTACAGCTAATTAATCTTCCTTCTTTAAAAAATAGGAGAACTATGCTAAATGTCAGTTGGATTTTAAAACTCTTACATGGATATGTCGACAGTCCATATTTACTGAGTAAAATTTACTTTAATGTTCCTCTTCGACCTAGAATGTCTTTTGAGCTACTTTTTATGAACTTTTGTAGAACTAATTACTTACAAAATGAACCACTAAGAAGCGCTTGCGGTGATTTTAATTCCGTTTCAGATGTTATAACATCAAATGAATCCATGTACTCAATTAAACTTACAATTTTAGATTATCTGCAGTATCACCGCTGAGTCTGTACTAACACAATTTTCGCTTGGTGATGGATACAAAACTACATATAATCTGAATGGACCTGAACCTGTTTGGAACTCCTCACTTAATCTAACTGAACATGCTTGGTGAATGTCAACTCATCTTTCGGCCGTGTCATGCTGGTTGTGTATTTTTTCTTCAACCATGCTAGAACGATTTGTATTGTATTTATAATAATATAACTGGCCAATGACACCTAGTTGTATAGTGCCTGCGTTCGCAACCATTTCTTGTTAAAGAATAAAATTGGTGTGGTGTATTTGACCTAGTTTGTCGAAATACCACCTGGCTTAGAAGAACGATTTATATTATATATATACATATGCTTATCAGTGTGGCGTACAGACCTTGTTTGCCTTGATACCTCCCACCGTTCTATGCCGACACTAAGCTATTTTAAGTGGGGTCGGATATAACCATGTTGGCCTTCTTACCACAATGTTCTTTGCTGTGTAATATTCTTATAATATCTTATAATTTATATGTACATATTTTAACGTAAATTTTAAATTGTATGTACAGTTTCAATTTTATTTATATAAATGTTTAAATTTTGTATAATGCTAAAAAGCCTTGCAAGGCTTAGCAAATAAATAAATAATAATAAAATAATAATTCTGTAAGATCTTAAAAGTAGATACATCGATTGGGTCAGTTACAGATATAGTTTCATGTGAGTGTTGTGTTATATTCCTAATCTCATCCAAGTGAAGTATACTTGGATTTAAAATGCCTGTCTTTGCTAACGCTAATGTGTTGAAAGTGTTCTATAAATCATTAATAGCATATTTTATTCTACGAGCCAATAAGTTCTTGAACTTCGAACTGTTCTCTAATTGTGATAGTCTATGTGAGATATTTTTAATGCTTTTAAATAACTGGGAATTGGTAAAACCTGTTGATTATTGTTTGAAATAAACTTATTAATTTTTTTCTCAACTGCTAAGAAATCCTCGTGGTCCGGGCTTCCGGCCAACCACTTCCACGCCGCACAGTGATTCGAGTCCATACAAGCGATGGACAAAAATAGAAGGAGTGGTCGGAATCGAATGAAAATTTGCTTGTATCTGAACAATGGTATACTGAATCGAAAAACGTAAAAAAATTTAAATAAACAATTGCTTTTTTAAATTTAAATAGTTTTTAAAAAAATGGGTTTTTATCATTTATTTTTTCTTCATTATTCTGCAAAGTAGTACTGCCATAAAATGATACATTTTTATGACTATCAGGGAGAAAAACTAGAGATAAAATGTATTATTTATAATATATAAATAAGTGAATTTAAAATTTATTGCGTAATGAAAAGTTGTTAAGGAAAGTGTTCAGAAACTTACATATTATGCATAATGAAAGTTATTAGTAATAATATTAATATAAAGACATAAACAGGATATGAAACGATACTTCTTTAGTTTTATCGAAGAAATAACAACCAAAGATTACATTTTTTCAATAAGGTTTTAATCAAAAATATAACTTTCATCGGACGAGCTTTCTTCTGCATCATTTAACATTTCTGCAAAGTTATCTAGTTCGCCTGTCCCTTCCATATTAATTTCAACTAAATATTTTGCTATACAATTATCATTTCGCTTTTGCACTTTTGATATCAAATTCCTTTTTGATACAATCCCTGGATCAGATGACAAAATTAAAAACCGCATAAGGTCTTCATTTGTATTTTCACGACTTGTTTTTCTAGTGTGGGAAAGTCTAGCATTTCTAATAATTTTATGAGTTGATTCCAAAGCTTCATCAAAGCAAAGCGAGAGGGCTTCACTAGGTTCCAATTTTTTTGTTGTTTCAGTTTGCTTCTCTTCACTTCTTTTTTTGGATTTTTTAGCAGCATAAGCAAGTTCTTCCGGACAATAATCATTTAAAAGATTTTCAACCCTTCTTAATTTTGTTTTTTCTGAAGCAGTTTCGAAATTTATTTCAGGTCTGCCACGTTTTCCAGCACTAGTACTCGGTTCCTATTTAAAAAGGAAAAATTAATGTGTGATTTATAATATTATTTTTGATATCGAGGCTATTACTTACATTATCGAAATTAGTTTCCTTGAATATAGTCCACTTCAACCAAGCAGAGTGGTTTTCAAGTAACCTCTCTTTTTTATATTGGCTTTGACGCCACTTTTTTGTCATCTCGGCGTTAAATCGAGATATATTAATGCGAAGTTTTCCGTCACTAAAACTTGATTCCCCGAGCTTGGAAACACAAAATGAAAATATATTTAATGATCTTTTTGTTACATCACTAGTAATCCACAAATCAATAACATCTTCATATAATATTTGTTTTGGCATATTTTATAATGTTTGCACTAAATCAATCGCACTTTTAACTTTTTTGCCACTTGCTTTATGTCAAATGTAAACAAAATTAACCCAATAGTGGCTACTTCATAAATTTAAACAAAATAAAGCTTAAAGTTAATAAAAATAATTGTGGATAAAAATAATTCTAAGGTATTTAGGAATTTCTAATTAAATTAATCAAAATTTTTATAAAAAATTCTTAATAACTATGATATTTTAAGCCAATTGTTATTTTTATATTACATTACTTATGCTTTTCACATGCAATGCAATATAGGGTTAATTTTTTAACGGTTTTGATTTTATGTTTACAAAGAAAAAGAGTTAAAGCAAGAAACAACAAAAGTTGATGTTTGGAAAAAGAGTAATATTTTTAAAAGGCGGACGAAAGCGGAGTAAATTTTTTTAGTTCTTGTTAGTAGAAAGTTAAGACTAATGATATATGAAAAAAAATTTTACCGAAGTTTATGCATATTTTTTTAAATGTCTTAGTAATATTGCTATTTTGCAATTTTAAGTATTAAAAAGCGTGACTTTGAAGTGAAGTAAAATTAAAATTTTTAATTTTATTTTTACAATTTAAAAAACTTAAATTCGACCTTTTTATTATCTTTACAAAAATGTTATTATTTTTTTTTTTTTTTTAAATTGCAGTTTTCATAATTTTTTTTGTATTACCCGATTTTCAAGATGCGATAATACATAAAATTCATGAAAAACAATCAACTCTTAGAACCTATAGCGGGCGTAAATTAAACTCTAAACAAATAATTTTTATTTATATTTTTATTTGATGTTTTACCTTCCAATTGATATCAAAACATTCTTATTCTCTGCCATAAATTTTTTTGATTTTTGTCTATGGGACGAATGACTGTGCGCCGTGCCCAATTTGTAAATTGCTCTCTTAGACTTTCCATGCCAATGTAGTTGCTTAAGTAAAATATCTAACGTATCGATTTCTAATTCTGTATCATAATCTTGGTTATTATGCATATAAAGTCGGGTCTCTTGCAAAATAGATTCAAAGTAAGTAAGGTTTATTACATGTAGGATGTCTCCAAAGTTTTGATACAAGGCCGCATTTCCATCTCCTATTAATGTATAAGGCTCCCGGGTTAAATCAATAATTTCTGCTGTAGCTCATGGTACCACTAATACTTTTTGTTGTTTTGTCATCTAGTACAGTAACTGTATTTCTATTATTTTTTAAAACATTTCTTTTCTTATATAATTAAGATAATAGATAATAGATATATAATTATAGATATTTATAAATATATAATTAATTATTATATGTATATATTATATTATATAGTAATATTAATAATTATTATATACAGCTGTGGTCAAAATAATAGCAGTGCTCTAAAATTCAGACATGCTTGAATCAATAATACTAGTCTAAGAAAGTAGGATCCGGAAAACCCAAAATAATTTCTATATGACCTTTCAACGCTGATTCTTAATCTGTGCTCAATTTTTACCGTTGTGTTAGGATTTTCAAGATACAGGGTGTTTTACACTTTTTACGCTTGTCTTGTTTTATTAATCCAGAATATAAACAACACACCATAAGAAAAAAAAATTAAATTTTGTATTTTAGAAAAAATATGAAATGTTCGAACGGTATATCAACTACTATCGTGTTATGTGTTGTATCGGAGCTATAATTAAGAGATCATCAAACGAAATATCGCCAAATTTTGTATCTTTTGTTTTAGCGGAGATATAATCGTCCAAAATTAAAATGACTGTTTTTTATGTAAATAAACACTAAATCAACAGTTTATTTCTAAATATTAACTTTGGACGATTATACCTTCGCTAAAACAAAAGATACAAAATTTGGCGATATTTCGTTTGATTATCTCTTAATTATACCTCCGCAACAACACATAAGACAATAAAAGTTGATATATCGTTGGAACGTTTCATATTTTCTCTAAAATACAAAATTTAATTTTTTATCTTATGGTGTGTTGTTTAAATTCTGGATTAATAAAACTAGACAAGTGTAAAAAGTGTAAAACACCCTGTATCCTGAAAATCCGAACACAACGGTAAAAATTGAGCACAGATTTGGAATCAGCGTTGAAAGGTCATATAGAAATTTTTTTGGGTTTTCCGGATCCTACTTTTTTAGACTAGTATTATTGATTCAAGCATGTCTGAATCTTAGAGCACTGCTATTATTTTGACCGCAACTGTGTATACATATAATAATAATTAATTACACGGTACAACACTCAAGAAATCCCAAGAGGTTTCTCAACGGTTTCTAAAGGTCTTGTGTTCGCTGAATCCGAATCTGAAGTCAGAATTTTCGGGTCACCCAAGGTTTTCCAGCTGCAGGGGAGGCAGAACCCTAACCCCTACTGTTAATGAAATCAATATTACTGACCCCCATACTTTTTCAAGAGGAACATTTGTTGCCTTAGCACCCATCCCCTCCGACCACTCCGTATGGGGGCTTCCATACAAAGTTTATGATTTTTACATAAATTTTATATGAAAATTTTATTTAAACAAAAACAAATTTCATTAATATGAATTTATTTGAATACAAAAAATTTGCTTGAAATTAATTTTCTTTGTATTTTTAATGTATATAATTATTATTGGTATTTCTTAAATTTAATGTTTAGAATTCTACATAATCATAAATAGGCAAACAGAAAATGTGTCGAGTTTCAAATATTAATAAAATTAGTTTTTTGTTTAAATAAAAAAGTTCATATAAAATATATATAAAAATCATAAAACTTGTATGGGAGCCCCCTTACGGAGGGGTCAGAGGGGATGGGTTCCAAGGCAAAAAATGTTCCTCTTGAAAAAGTAATGGGGGGTCGGTCATATTGATTTCATTAACAGTAGAGGGTTAGGGTTTTGCCTCCCCTGTAGCTCGAAAACCTAGGGTGACCCGAAAATTCTGACTTCAGATTCGGATTCTGCGAACCCAAAACCTAAGGAAACCGTTGTGAAACCTCTTGGGATTTGCAAAAAATTCAGTTTTGTTGTACAGTGTTATTATTAATTATTAATAATTAATTAATTAAGTCAATTTTCCGCGTCTATCATTTTTGTAAAAATTACATCGCCTTAAGCCGGGTTTTTTTCCTCTTTGTCTTAATTCATATTGGCAAGCATTCTACGTCGAGCGTCTGTAATCCTTTCAATGAGCATTTTCTTAAATGGTTTAATTTAATCGTGGAGTGTATTGTGTTATTATATTGATTAACTTTATAAATCATGGCAACTTCAATATCTACTAAAGGCTTCTGTAGTTTAAAAAGTCTAAGCAACTCCAATCGTCGAATTGACACTCTCAACTTTACCGTTGGATATGGAATGGGCTACCGGAGTTACTTTATGCTGTATACGTAGGTTTTCTAGAGTTTGTTTGAAAGGTTTTCCAATAACTGAGCTTTGATTGTCAATCATTACTACTTTGGTCTTTGGGAACAGGTTTACGGTCTCTAAAATCTTCTATCTTACTTAAGATTCTACATTTATGTGGTTCATAATAAGAAATTTAGTCAACGCGTCAATTATAGGAACGAATTTTTTTTTCTGTGTAATAAATATCACAATGTAATATATCACCCCCTCTTGCGGAATTGGAGCCTCTCCAATCTTTGCATTTTCGGACGTCTTTCGTATTTTGATAACTTACAAATGTCACATTCATGTCACATTCATCGTAAATTCGTTTAACGTCGTGACTTGTTCTAGGCCATCAATCGGTTTTTATGATTCTGTTGGACTACTTGCCTGGTTTGTCTATGTGCCCTTTTATGAGTTTTTTCATCTAACATGAATTGTTTGTCTGGTGAAGTCAAGTCATGTAACAAAATTCGTGTAGGTATAAACTTCGTGCTTGGGAAGGCGTTCACTAACAGAAATTTAATCCTAAAAAGCGTCTCCTCCACTTTATTGCCACAGTCGGCTTATGAATTAATTTTTTAGCTCTTCAATTAACCTGCCTGTATTGCTATACTTAATTACGGAACTCCAATAGGCCGGGAAATTTTAATAGTTTGTGTCTCGGTCAATGTGTCATGTTCTTCTAAAATGAATTGATTTTTTAATGCATTCAATGGTCTATTTAAGTTTATTATTTTTTTTTTCGGGGAGCTATTCGCAATGTGAACCGTATTTGCAGTACTAATTTCAGATGAAGTAGTTCCGTGGCTCTACAAGGCGTTAACATATTGCCGAGATAACGAGTCTGCCACAACGCTATCCTTACCCGGCTTATAAATTATTTCCCGAGTGAACTGGTCTATAAAGGTCCGCCAACGGCGTAATTACTTACTTACTTAGATGGCGCTTACAACCGTTGGTCGGTTTTGGTCTGGTCTAAGAATTTGCGCCAGCCTCTTTTGTCGTGCGCTTGCTGGCGCCAATTGGAAACTCCAAGCGTTGTCAGGTTATCCAATGCCTGGTCTTTCCAACGGAGATGCGGTCTTCCTCGTCTGCGTTGGCCACCGCTGGGTACCGAATCCAATATTTTTTTCGCTGGAGCTTCGTCGTTCATTCTCTCGACATGACCTAGCCAGCGAAGCCGCTCTATTTTAATACGCGGTGTAATTAAGCATTGTAATTAAACGGCGTAATTAAGCATTGTAATTTTTGTCGTTGATAGCAAAGGTAAGGGGTTGGTGATCCGTATAAATGTTGACCCCTTGAATATTTTGTAAATAGTTATTCAATTTTTTAAATGACCACACAATTGCGAGGATTTCTCGCTCATTTGTAGCATTTTTACTTTCTGTTGCATACAAATTTCTAGATATAAAAGTTATCGGCTTACCCTCCTGGCTAAGCACAGCGCCTATGGCAATGTTACTAGCATCAGTGGTAAATTCAAAGCTTTTTGTATAATTAAGTTGTTATAAAGATATGGTTTCTTTAAAAAAGTCTTTTATTAATTCAAATGCTTGCTTAGCCCTGTCATTGAATTTTACTTCCACATTCTTTGATTTAATCTGTGAAATCTTTCCGTTTCCGAGTAGTTCTTGACGAACTTTCGGTAATACCCGGCCAAACCTAAAAAGGATCTTAGTTGCCTCAAAGTTTGGGAAATAGGATATTCTTGAATTGCGTTAATTTTTTCAGGGTCTACTTTCAAGGAATTATGTCCCACAAGGTACCCTAAAAATTCGACTTCCTGGCAAAAATATTTGGTTTTCGCGTTTGACACTTTCATATTGGATTTCATTAAAGCTTTTAAAACAGTTTCTATATGTTGTAGATGGTCTTCTTTGGTTTCTGAAAAAACTATGATGTCATCAATATACACATGACAAAATCCTTCTTGAATAGATGATCTTAATACGTCATATATTGTTGATACGTATCTGTAACTGTGCACATGACAAAATCCTTCTTGAATAGATGATCTTAATACGTCATATATTGTTGATACGTATCTGTAACTGTGTGAGTGTTGTTTATGCTACACACTGAGGCCGACAATGTTGAATATATCGTTGGCACGTTGTGCTGAGTGTGCGCTATTATTTAGTTTCGCTAACTCGCGTGACATATGTCTCTGGATCCAGGTATTCCCATTGTTGTATTTCAGGTGCAAACAATTCAGGTTTTGCTTCGCTTAAATAAAGACCGCGGCGTTAATTGTTAAGTTCTACCTGGGGTAGAAGATGATTTTTCTCTATTTTTGTATTTTTCCATTCCTTTGTTAAGATCTTTATCCAAGATCTTCATCCGCAGCTGTCCAAGTAAAAAAATGAAGCAAAAAATAATTTTTCGAAAAATTGGCGTCTATGACAATTGGGCGCTTAAGGGACAAGAGCCGCGCACCCAGGAACAAATTTTTTGGGGGTTTTATGTTTTATTTTCAGACTTATTTAAATTTGTTATTCATTAAATAATGTTAATAGAACAATGTCTATTTTTCTTTGATTTTTGGCCATTGCACTTGAAATGATCTCAATATTATTTTCTAGACTCCAACGAACAATTAACAGAGGTAGACCAGCAAAATTAACAACTGACCGGCTGATTTGGTAGAAAAATACTCAAATCAATTAATTACCTATTACTTTCTTATTAATAATTCGATCGAGCCAAAGTTGGTGTCGATGAAAAGGCAAGATAAGAAACTAAATATTTCTGTTATGCTTTGATTTATTTTCCATATTTTCTGCTTTCCACTACCGCTATTTCCACCACCGGAAAATTCATGATTTTCTTAGTCTGGTAACTCTAGTCAAATGGCAAAATTTCAGGGATACATCTAGTAGTATTAAAAAAATTTGGATCTATTACCTCACCATCCCCATCAAAAGTATTGCGATATTTCTTACCTAAACTTTTTAGTGATTTTTGAAAAAAATTATTTTCATGGATATTTTTCTATCCAAATGGGTAAATTGCATATGTTTTGAGTCAATTTTTGTTTCCACATATCGAAGGCGCGGAAAATGTTATACGGAAAATTCTGACCATCTTTTCCCAAAAAACACTCAGCCTAAAATCTAATCAAAATATACTAAGCCATACAAAATGTGTGCTTTTTTCTTGTAAGTCTCATCGCACCAGTAAACAATAGTTCTAATCATTCAAAGTACCGAATATGGACATTTTACGATATGCAAAAGAAATGGAATGCATTTTCTCATATATCTTTCAAAAAAAATTTTTTGATTTTTAGCAGGAAATTATGATTTTTCCTTCTAATTTCTCAATCTTCTTCTAATTTCAAAACCTCAACTTTGTGAATGAATAACAAACATCAGATATGAAAATAATTTTTTTTATTTAAATTTTATAATAAAAAACATTAATTATAAAATGAGTCCACGACCTTCAAAGTGGGATTTGCCTTAAATTCATTTTGATATGGTAAGAATGCTGACGAAGTGTCTGCAGTTTCCACAATCACGTACTTGAAAACAACATCAACGAAAATAGATAAAATAAATATAATAAATATTATGATAAATAAATATCATAAAAACTCCATATGGAATATGATCCGCGCGTCCGGCAGCGCAGCTGGTAAATTTGGCTTTACATTTATTTAATTATCTTAGAAAATTCAGATGTCAATTATAAGTGAAACAAAAATATTGGCCTTGGGCTGTTTTTTCAAAACAACTCAAAGTAATAAAAAATTAAACTGGCTCCCGAGCAGGGACCCAAATGTAAAGTTCAAGATACATTAAATCCTTGGAGAAGCAATTTGGAGCCAAAACCCAACAGTGAAGTTCTGAATAATATCGATCCATGGACAACAGTTGGCGGATTTTCAACAAAAAGGTCAAGGAATAAAGTAACTACGAGGTGCGTTAATACGAACGGAAAGGGAGAACACCAAGAGCCTCCTTTGACATCGTTAGAATGACATTCGTAAGACTTGTTTTAAGACATTTTCAGCGAAAGAAAAAATATATTGAGAAAAAGAAAAATTCTTAATAAATTTAAGTGAAAAATTTTTTTAATAATTCCAAAGTGAAGACAAAAAAATTGAAAAATAATAATAGTTCTAAAGTGAAGAAAATTCGTTTTTTAAAAAAAAAAAAAATAAAGAAAAATTAATAATAATTTTACAGTAAGGAAAAACATTGAAAAGCAAAAATTTACAAAATTTATAAAAAATAAATAAAAAGGAAAATATCTACGAAAAATATAGAGATTATAGAGAATACAGGGATTAAAAAAAAGGAAATAATTAATTACTCAGCATAGAAAATATATAACTTTATTTATATTTGTATCTTAATTATATAGTTAGATATTATATCTATAAGTGACTACAAAAAACTTATTATTTTAATAGTTTCTAAATCTTTTAAACTGAAAGCAACACATTATTATTAAGTCCTATTAGAAGATTTGCAAGAATTGTCTGATTTCGAGAGTCAAATCCAAATCATAATAATATAAGAAAACATATAGTAAAAAATGCACACTGTGACTCACTCTAGTGTATAGAATTTTAAAAACAGTGTAAAAAAGTATTTTCGTGAAAAATGAAAAATGTGACTGCTGACGAGATAACACAACGATTAAACAAACTGAATTTTAACAATACGACATCCAGCACATCAAATCAGACATTAAAAATGGACAAAGCACTACAACAACAAATAACTGACTTGGTGACCTCAACGATACAAAATTTGAATAATCCTTTTTTGAATGACGATAGCATGGATTGCCAAGTAGAATTGAAGTCAATTAGAAATATTAGAGAAATATTAATGAGCTAGACAGGATTCCAGACATAGTGAAATGTCTTAGGGAATTTTCAGGGGCTCCGGGAAAATTTAACTCGTGGAGACGAACCACTGATCGCATATTTTCAGTATACGAGAACCTGAAAGGAACTCCAAAGTATTATGCGATACTTCATACAGTCAGACATAAAATTGTAGGAGAAGCGGATACGCTTTAGAATCCTACAAAACTCCATTAAATTGCCCAAAACTAAAACAGTGATTGATGATGCACTACTCCGATAAAAGAGATATTGGTACTGGTAGCCAGAGCTGTAAAAGAATGCATTCAATTTGATTGCTTCTACAAAATCTCGAATCAGTGAATAACGAAATAAGAATGCATTCAATGAATGCAAAATTGATCCTTAAATAAAATTTTTAATTCACATTCAATTTTTAAAAATTGATTAATTATTCAATTCTATTATTCATTTGTCGTTATTCTGAATAATACATTCACTTTGTTATTCAAATTAATGCTATTCATAAAGAATGCTATTCACAAAGAATGCAATTCACAAAGAATCGTTATTCATTTTGCATTCATGCATTTATTTTTTATTCATTATTCATTTTTTATTTATTACTCATTTTTAATTCATTTTTTATCCATTATTCATTTTTTATTCATTATTCATTTTTGGAGCGAGCGAGCGAAGCTCCCTTGGAACAGGTTGTTTGAAGCTGTTAAGAGACCTTAAACTCTCGAATGGATTGACCGATCTTAATTTTCTGAACTGTTCTATTCTTCCTAACTAAGGTTGTTTCCTTAGAAAGTATTTTCAAATTCCGTTTAGTTCAAAAGTTAAGTTTTGTTGTTGATATTTGCTAAAATTAGTTTTCTTCTAATATGCTTGTGTATTTATCAGTCAATGAAAAACCGAACGACATCAAAAATCTTGAGGCGAATGTTTTTCGCTGCAACAGCTATTTATCAATAAATAGTAAAAAACAAAATGTCCCAATTTTATTTATGAAGGAAAATAGTAAGCAAATAAAACACAAATACATGAAATCTGTTAACTGTTTATGTTTGCATATGTAGGTACACCCTATTAAATAAAATAAATTTGCAGTTTTTATTCTTATTTTAGACTTATTTTCTTTCATAAACAGCATACAAATGCAAACAACAACAATGTTGTTTGACAGACATTTGTAGTTTCATAACTTTCAGCTCAGCGCTGCAATTGTTTTGTTGCTAAAGAAACTTGCAGCGCATGCAAATCAAGTTTTGTTCTTAACTGTTACAACTACAAAACATTAAATAATTTTAAGTGTGCAAGGAACAAGAGCGCGATAATAAATTTCTTAAATGATTCTTAAAGATATTTAAAAGCAGATTTATTTTGTTTTCAATCGAAAGATAAATGCCTTTTTTTTATCACTAAAAATTTGTCTGTATCGTATTTTCTCAAGAAATTTTAAACACAACTACAAAAATCCACGAACGTTCGTTTTAACCGTTCATTAAAAATTAACGTTTGAAAAGAACATCCGTTCTGGAAAAAAACTTTTGTATGCAGCGCTCGACTATCAGCATCAGCATCGTCAAGTGATTTTTTTTAATAAGAAAGAAAAGTAAGGAAATCAGTCACGAAGAGACATTTAAATAATTAAGTGCCGGTCGTGAACAAAGTTCCTGAATTTTTAATTTAAACGCTCATTTCGAATAAGTGATTACAAACGAACGTTCGCTGTTTTTTTATTGCGTGAAAAAATCGAAGTAATACAATTGGATTTTTATTGCCCTTAAGTGTTTTTTAAGCAACATCTTTGGATTTGAGCGTTCACTTAATTCACTTGAATCTTTCTTTTTAGCATCTTTCTAAGGCTTTAAGCAGTTCTATACCGTTTGAGATATTAATACAAAATCTTAAACAGAACTGTTTGCCTTTTTAGAGCCAATACTTGCCTTATATGACCGGTGGTGACCGTGGCGTGCAGGTTAAGTGTGTGGCTTAGCACGCTTGGAGTCGCGGCGAAAAGTTTTTGCGATAAGAAAATTTTTCTGATCGGTCACCACCTCTCTGCAGACAATGGCAAACCTCAGAGATTAAATAATGCCATGTAAAGCTTCTTGAAAACAATGAACTTTAGCCGTTCGGAGTCGGCATAAAACATGTAGGTCCAGTTCTCGGTTAATTGTGTGCAAACATTTAATAACACACACAACACAATTGATCATAAGAAGCTCGGCCAAAGTCCTTTCAAGGGCTGAAATGGCCAATTTGTTTGTTTTTGTTTATTTGCCTTACATATAGTAATGACCTCACACTTGACTTTGTCTCATAAAACTGGAAAAAACTGGAATAAATTAAAAAATTTGAATTTTTCCGTTTAAGATAATCGGAAGAGATATCTTTTTTATAGTTTTAAGAAAAAATTTTTTAAAGCGAGCGACCCAACTAATTTGTTTCCTCAACGTACCTATTTATGTGGCCAGCTTAGGCATTTGCTAAGCGATTGCTACGACCTAGTTTATTCATAATTCATTTTTTATGCATTATTAATTTTTTATTCATTACTCATTTTTTATTCATTGTTCATCTTTTATTCATGCCTGTGGTGTTAATTTTGCAGCCAAAGTAGAATATTTTAGTTTGGTGCAACAGCTCAATTACTGGGGGCTTGGGCTAATTGATTTATATTTTTGATTGAAGTAAAATTTCAGTTTTAAATTCACAACTGGGTAGCTTCACGTGAATAGAGTAAAAAAAGTGTTCTCTCATGAATACAAATTGAAAAACTGAATAAAAAATGAATAATGAATAAAATATGAATGCATGAATGCAAAATGAATAACGATTCTTTGTGAATTGCATTCTTTATGAATAGCATTCATTTGAATAAAAAAATTAATGCATTATTCTGAATAAAGAAAAATGAATAATCGAAATGAATAATAAATCAATTTTTTGAAATTGAATGTGAATTGAATTTTATTCATAGATCAATTTTGTTTTCATTAAATAGCATTATTTTATCCTTATTCACTTGCACTTAGAATTCTGAATATGAATGCAAATTTTACAGCTCTGCTGGTAGCCCAACATAAGCGAACACACACTGCAGGTTATGACCAATCGCTATAGAGATAAGGCACTTGATGCATTTATTCGAGGACTTAACGGAGACTTACCCCATTTTCTTAGCTTTAGAGAACCTTTTTCTCTTCCGCAGGCACTTAATTTATGTCAAAAACTGGATAATATGACTTTCCGTATGAATTACGCACAGAATAGCTCAGCCCATTTAAAAATGATACCACCTAGACCACCAACAAAATTAAATTTTCCTACAAATAGAAACAACTTTCATCCAGAATTAGTTCATTGGCCACCTGCCAGAAATACTAATCCTTTCATTCAAAAAAAAACAAACCCATTCTTAAATAAAATTTTGAAATAAAAATAAGAACTCAAAATTACCAGGGCACAAAACCTTTTATTCAAAACGGTAACCCATCTAAACAAAGTTATACATTTCAGTCAAACTTCCAGTTTCCAAGACCAAACTAAGCATTTAATTCCAGACCAAACATGCCTCCCAAACCCCCACAGCCTATGGAGATAGACCATTCGATACAAACAAGCAATGTAAATTATGAAAATAGGCCCAATTTTCAACACAATAACAATGGTCAAAAACGACCAATCACCTTCGAAACACACCCTCCAAACAAGATGCAAAGAAATTTCTTTGTCAGCACAGACCTTCAGAATTGTTACGAAGTTGAACATCCATATTCAAATAACGAAAATTACAACTACGACGGATATCAGCCAAGTCCCAACGACGTTGAAACTGGATATCAATATCCTGACCATGACTTAAGTGCTTATGCTGAGTTTCAGCACAATTATTTCCAGGAAACTTTCCAATCACCGGTAACGTTTAAAGGTAACGATACACTTAAACAGATAGGAGCTGTAATACATACAGATAAGAATGTCATGACAATTCTACAAAATAAAGTTATTCCTTTAAAACAACAAACGGCACAGGATATGAATAATATCGATTTAGGCGTTTCACATTTAACAGAGAATCAAAAAAGAAATCTCATTAAATTAATTAAAACATCTGTTCACATCTGTTTTCTGACCCAAATAATCAATCTTTTACGAAGGGAAGATGGACGTGTCCAAACATGCTTCATAAAGTAAACCGATTGTTCTTGATAAAGATGCAGTTGAATCTTTTAATAAAATAAAAAATGCATTAATATCGAATGAAGTAATTCTTTTACATTCAAATTTTGAAAAAGAATTTGAACTGACCACAGATGCCTTGAACTATGCGATAGGAGCAGTGCTCTCGCAAAATGATAAGCCAATAACATATACTTCATGATCGCTATGAAAAACAGAGGAAAATATGCCACAAACGAGAAAGAATTGTTGGCACTAATATGGTCACTGAATTCACTCAGAAACCACTTGTACGGTTCCAAAAAAATCAAAATTTATACAGATCACCAACCACTCACCTGCGGCTTGAGTGCAAAAAATGCCAACAGCAAGATGAAAATATGGAAAGCCATCTTAGAAGAATACAACTACCGACTCATCTACAAACCTGGTAAGGCAAACGTAGTGGCTGATACTTTATCAAGAATACCGGCCCAAATTAATTCATTAACTGCTACAGCGCATAGCGATGAAAGCTCTGGTCATAATTTGATACCTTGCTCTGAAACTCCAGTAAATGTTTTTAAAAATCAGGTTATTCTTAAAATCGACGAAACATCCACTTATCAATTTAAAAAAGTTTTTCCAGAAATCCATAGACACATAATTATAGAGCAACAATATACAGAAGAAAAACTTTTACAACTTTTAAAAAGGTATTTAAATCCCTCGGTTATAAATGGTATCCTTACAGAAGAAATAATTATAGGAATGATACAGAATATTTACCCCCTTAATTGTTCCAACTACAAAGCACGCTATACCCAAAGAATGGTTGAAGACATAATAAACGAACAAGAACAAGAAATATAAATCATGAAGTTCATAACTGCTCTCATCGAAGCGCCCTCGAAAATAAATCCCAGATTCTCGAAAAGTACTACTTTCCATCAATGATAAACAAAATTACAAACAACGAAAATTTGTCGGATATGTAAGGAAAATAAATACAAAACGCATCCCAATCAAATTAAATAAGGAGAAACACCCATACCGTCCCTTCCAGGACATACAGTTCACATAGGTTTATTTCCAACAGAAAATAAAGTTGATTTGACAGTTCTGGACAAATTTACGAAATATGCCATGACAAATATTTTTAAAAGTTGATCAATACAAGACATAAGACGACCATTTAGGGACATCATTTTTGCATTTGGAGTTCCGAAATCTATTATCATCGACAATGAACCATCCCTTAACTCAGCCTAAATGAAATTCATGATGAAAGACGAATTAGATATTGACATTTATACATCGCCACAATACCGAAGTCAGGCTAACGGACAGGTTGAACGCTTCCATTCAACTTTTGTGGAAATTATGCGATGTTTCAAAGAGAATGGAACCCAAAGAAATTTAGAAGAACTTCTGGCACGCGCTGTATCCGAATATAACCATTCAGTACAATCAGTTACAGGAAAAAAGCCTGTTGATTTATTTTTTGGTAGAAACGTGGGTTTTTTTGGTAGAAACTTAAGATACCAAGAATAAGCATGATCCAAAACAATATCTACCAGGACAAATAATTTTTGTCAAAAGAAATAGGCGATTAGAAAAAAAACTTTCGAAGCTGTTTGTCAACGAAATAGTTAGGGAAAACCGAAATACCACAGTCGTGAGCGATACCGGCAGAATAGAACACAAAAGCTTGATAAGAAATTAACAATTTTTTTTCTGTAATTTTTTAACAGTTAATAACAGGGACCGAAAATAACAGTTATTATCGAAATTTCAATTCAGAAAGTCAGACAGAAAGAATTTGTTTATTCGATATTTGAATATAGCAGTGCGATGCTTGTTAGGTAAGGAATAATAATCTTAAAAGCCTTTATTTGTTTGGCTTTGTAACGAAGTTTTAAAGCCTGGGTATATCTCGCCGGATACCCAGGGTTCTGTACAAAAATATTTATATATTTGAGACCAAAAGCGTTTTTTAAAAGTAATAAAGTTCTCATTTATTATTTAAGTTCACTATTATTAATGCTATGATTACAAATTTGATTAATTTTTAATTTATATTACTAAGCTTTTCATTCAACTATTATTATTTGACTATAGTTACTAATTCAATTTTTCTAGTTCTACTAAGGTAACCGCTTAGAAAAGCTCGAGACACGAAACATACAGTTTTCTCTAGTTCTACTAGGGTAACCGCTTAGAAAAGCTCGAAACCCGAAACATACAGTTTTCTCTAGTTCTACTAGGGTAACCGCTTAGAAAAGCTCGAAACCCGAAAAATACAGTTTTCTCTAGTTCTACTAGGGTAACCGCTTAGAAAAGCTCGAAACCCGAAACATACACTTTTCTCTAGTTCTACTAGGGTAACCGCTTAGAAAAGCTCGAAACCCGATCTTATAAATAATATTCAAATTCTACTAGGGTAACCGCTTAGAAAAGCTCGAAACCCGAAATAAGGGGATAGGAAGGGATGTCTTACCTTTCACGATCAGCGATCAAAGAGATCGATTCTGTCTTCAGCCTCCCTTTTTATAGCACAAAAATCGCTGCATTTGCTAACGGGATCTTGTTTGTGCGATTTTTCATCAAATGTTTTGCACATCTAACTGTGCACCAGTTTCTTGTTGTTGTCCTTAAGCCGCGTGTTTACTTCTTAGCTTAGTCTCAAGCTCTAGCTCGCCTGCGTTGTTGTTATTGTGCTGTGGCTTTGTTATTGTTCCTATTTCGGCGCTTGTTTAACATTGTTGTTATAATTGTGCGTGCCTGCATTATATACCGTTGTTTGGTCGCGTGTGCAATTCTTGTAGTTATGTGTTTTTGTTTGTCTTCTAAGCAGTTGTTGTTGTTATTGCGCTTGGTTTTGTGTTTGTTTATATTTTATTGCCACTGTTGTTGTTGTTGCTACTTGGCTTGCTATTTTCAAGACTGCTACTATTTCTTCTTTATACGCCCGCTGTTGTTGTTGTCGTTGTTGTTGTTGTTGTTGTTGTTCTTGTTGGAAGCAAAATATTGTTGTTGTTGTTGGATTTGCTTTTTTAAAGTTGTTGTTGTTAAAAGTAAACTATTGTAGTTGTTGTGGTTGTTGTTGTAGCGGCTGTTGTTGTTGTTGTTGAACTTTCATGTGGGCTGAAATTTGACCCAAATTTCCCTGTACTTCCGGGGCGAGGAAGCATTGTTATGCCCGACTTGGACACTTTCACCCGAAAAGGTCCCATCAGGAAATTCAGCCTCTGCGTCCTCTTGGTGCAATACATATCGGCCACTCGCTCCGATATTCCGCGGCGGATATGGTCTGGCAGCCAAACCCCTTTCGGCCCGTTCAACTCCACCACGTCCACGAATCGAAAACAATGTCCTGGTGGTGGTTCCTGTGACTGCTTCGTAGTCTATTTTGTTTCCAGTTTCCTTATTGTCTTCATTGTTGTTGCCAGTGTCGTTTCCAGATTTGTTGAAGGTTTCTTTTGCCGTGTCGTTGCCAGTTCCCTTGTTTGTTTCGTTACCACGTTCCTTTGTATTGCCGTTTTCGTTGCCAGTGTCGTTTTTAGATTTGTTTCATTTGCCGTGTCGTTTCCAGTTTCCTTGTTTGTTTTGTTACCAGGTTCCTTCGCATTGCTTTTTTTTTGTCGCCAGTGTCGTTTCCAGATTTGTTTCATTTGCCGTGCCGTTTCCAGTTTCGTTGCCAGTTCCCTTGTGTGTTTTCTAAATAAGGACTTTAATTAATAGGTTTTAACGACAATTACTTCTACCTCTACTGAACAAAAACGATCAAGAATATGACTATAACATTTATGGTCGGGAATTCTCTCGACGAGATCCTGACTGGTTTTCATCTGGTGCTGCTGCTTCTTCGCTATTATTTGGATGGAATTCTTAGACTTCGCCCACGTGTGCTGTCCTTACTCGATCTTCTCCATCCTTCTTCAGCTGGACTATTACTGGTGATGTAAATCCCATTACGCGATACGGTCCATCAAATTTTGGTGCTAGCTTAGCATTAAATTGGTCCACAGCTTTAGACAGATGATGTTGCTTGACCAGTACCTCTTGTCCTATTTCCGGTTTTCAAGATCTTCGTCGCAGATTGTAGTGTCTTGCTTGATCCTGAGCTGCTCGTTCGAGGTTCCGACGGACAATTTGGAACACTTCCTGTAATCTTGTATGTCTTTTATCTGGTGTTTGAACTCTGCTACCTGTGCCAAGTGCTTGCTCGTCATAAAGGGCCTTAGGTAACCTGGGTTCTCTGCCTTGCGTCAAGAAAGCTGGACTAAATCCTGTCGTATCTGAGACTCCTGTGTTCAGCGCCAACGATATCTCAGGAATAAGACTGTCCCATTTCTTCTGATCCGTTCCAGTGAGTTGTGCGATGATTCTTTTCACGTTTCTATTTGCTCGTTCTGTGGGGTTCTCTTGCGGTGTATAGGGTGCTGTAAACTGTTGTCGAACTCCTAGGTCCTGTTGATTTTTTTGAAACTGCTTGCTGCAGAACTGTGTTCCATTATCTGTGACTAATACCTTTGGTACTCCGTATCGTACTAGGATTCGTTCGCGAAACGCCTTTTTCAGCGTGTCACCTGTTGCTCTCCGTGGGGGCACTATTTCTGTCCATTTTGAGAACTTATCGAAGAACACGACCAGCATTGTATTTCCGTGGGTAGAGCGCGGGAGTGGTCCTACAAAGTCTGCACACAAAATTGACCACGGTTCATCTGCGATCTGCGTAAACATCTTTCCAGCTGCTTTCTCTTGCATCGGTTTAAACCTTTGACATGATTCGCATCTTCGAACATAATTCCTGATATCCCGCCACATCCCTGGCCAGTAGTAGCGGTTGCTAATGCGGAAAATTGTTTTCCTTATTCCCATGTGTCCTGCGCACGGACTGTCGTGATTCTCTTCAAGGACTCTGTTTCGTTGATTCTTGGGTACGCAAAATTTCCATGATGCGCAATCTTCGTCACCTGTCTTTCCTGGTATATGACGTTACAGTTTTCCATCCACTATGGTGAAGTCTGGGTTCTTCTCTGGGTTTGTTTGTGTGTCTTTCACTCTGGCCTTGTACCAACTACATTCCTGCGATTCTATTTCCAATCTTAGTAGATTTTCCTGCGGCTGTCGTGAGAGTGCATCTGCAATCACGTTGAATTCTTTCTCTGTTGGAGAATTATTCTCTCGGCCTGATTTAAATGTCGACTGGCGTATGCAATTACCTTTTCATTTCCTTCGAACTCCTGTGTCAAAACTACTCCCAGCCCATAATCGCTCGCATCCGTCTGCAACGTAAACTTCTGTGTGAAATCCGGACATACCAGTACGGGAGCCTCAGTCAGTTTTTCCTTTAGAGTTTCGAATGCTCGTTGCTGGTCCTCGCTCCACTTCCAATGTTTTCCCTTTTTAAGAAGACTCGTTAGAGTTATAACGATGTTTGCAAAGTCTGGTACAAAACATCGATACCATGATGCAACGCCTAGAAACCGTCTCACCTCCCGAACATTTGTTGGCGGCTTCAGTTCCCGAATCGCCGCAACCTTATCTGGGTCTGTATGAATTCCATCCTTACTCACAACGTGTCCTAGATATTTTAGATCCTGCTTGAAAAATTCACACTTTTCGGGATTTAGCCTGAGATTTGCGGCCTTTAGCCGCCGGAAGACTTCTTTTATATTTTTTCTATGCTCCTCAAATGATTCTCCTATCACAATTATGTCATCCAGATATGCAAAAGCATGTGGTTCCATTTCTGGACCAATTACCTGATCGAGTGCCATCTGAAAAGTAGCCGGCGCTGAATGTAACCCAAATGGCGTGACGCGCCATTGAAAGAGTCCTTTCCCTGGTACAGAAAATGCTGTATACTGTTTACTTGCTGGATCCATGGGTATTTGCCAGTAGCCATTCTTCAAATCTAAGCTGCTAATGTACTTCGCGTTCCGTAACCTGTCGAGAATATGCTGTGTTCTGGGTAGTGGGTATGCATCGGGTACCGAATGCGCATTTAGCTGTCTGTAGTCTACACACAGCCTCCATTGACCTGTCTTTTTCTTTACCAGAACTATTGGTGCACTATACGGGCTATGCGACGGTTCAACGCAACCCTTCTCGATTAGCTCTTCGACTTCTTTATTTATTATAGCCTGTATTGTTGGGTTCTTTGGAAAATACCGCTGCTTTATTGGCTGATCATGCTTCATAATAATTTTGTGACTGGTAATATTCGACACATTCCGCAGCTTCTCAAACTCCCGTAATTCATCTTCCAGAAATATTCTTATTTGCTCCTGTTCCCCTGTCTCGCTTTTGAGCTCCACGTTTTGCTCACCTGTAATAATTTTCCTGTTACTTTTGCCTTGTGCATCTTTCACTTTAGTCTGCACCAAAGAACACATATCCAGCTTCTCAAACTCCCGTAATTCATCTTCCAGAAATATTCTGATTTGCTCCTGTTCCCCTGTCTCGCTTTTGAGCTCCACGTTTTGCTCACCTGTAATAATTTTCCTGTAAATTTTGCCTTGTTCATCTTCCACTTTAGTCTGCACCAAAGAACACATATCCTGATCCTTTTCGTGTTCCATCCCGACTGTTTCACTAAGCGTGACGCTGCTACCACCACATGCAAAAGTTGCTCCTGTGCGCATCAAAAAATCCATTCCCAGAATTAAGTTGTCTGTCACATCCTGCATGACCAATAGTTCCAAAAAACATTGTGACGTTCCCAGCCTGACCTCAATTTCTAACGCCTCCCTGACTTCTTTTATTGTACCGTCTGCCAATCTCACCTCCGTCCTGATAGGTATGCTTACACCCTGTCTTCGAAGTGTTCTTGCAAATAGCTCGCTCACAAAGCTTCTTGTAGCTCCAGTGTCTATAGTGGCTGTTGCTAGTTCATCTCCCAGAGCCACTTTAGCGAAGATGCGGCTTCGCTCAAACCCTAATGGTTGCGTTGGGTACGAGGAGCGCTTTGTTGAAGGGATCCCGATAATCCTCGTCTCTGCCGGAATCCCTGAGTGTTTTCCGAATCCCGATCGCAACATTCAAATGTCAGCTTGTTACGTTTCCCGCACTTCCAACAGAAAACCATCCTCTCATTCCTGCATTGCCTTCTACGATGACCATCCTGACCACACCGGAAAAAAAGCTGTCCGGACATCCACAGGGTCATTACCTGATGCCTGGTTTAACATACGGTGCTGCTCTGCTTGCTGGCGTGATTGACCTCCTGTGGTTGGCTCTTTCGTGTCTCGTAGCGCTTCAAAATCTTCTGCCATCTCGGTTAGTTCGCTGAGATGGGAAAAATCCCTGAGCTGGATGTAGAACTGGTATTCCACCAAACTATTTCTAAAGATTCTATCCAAAGTCTGTTTTTCCGTGTACTGAGCATGGCGTGTTAGTGTTTGCATCCTGGTTGAGAATTCCTTGAACGATTCGTGTTTTTTTTGCTTGCAGCTCCGGATTTCATCCTCTAATCGTTCCAAGTTCCGATGTGGAAGAAAAAATTTCAAAAATTCCTCCTTGAATTTTTCCCATGACGCCCACTGCCGCGTTGTGTTCCTGTACCAGGCCAAGGCATTATCCTTCAACAGTTCTGGCATCGTTCTTGGGATCATGTTTGGCTCCAGTCCGTAAACTTCCGTAAGCTCCTCCACTCTTTCAATAAATGCGATGGGGTCTCTACCCCCGTCGTATCGAGCAGACCACTTCCTGACTTGGTCGATAACAGTTGCATAAGAGGTACCTGTGGTTCCACGACTTACCACTGTAATGTCCTCTTGTGCACCTACTAACGTCGGTATTACCCGGAATTCTGGCAGCTTAGCCTGCGTCTGTGGTCCAGGTGACGTACTGCGCCCATGCTTTAATTGTAACTCCTGTAGTCGTTGTTCCTGCTGCAGCGTCCTGTTTTCGCTGCTTATCCAGTTAGAAAATCGCTTTCGCAATTCATCGACCGTACCTTGAACTTCTAAGCTTACCTCGCTCATATATTCCTGCAGTTCCTCCTTGGAGAGATGATAAATCCACCTTGTTTTAACCATTTTAATTTTTTTTCACACTTATCTCTTTTTTTTCTATAGTCCTTTCAATAAAGTTTTTTTTTTTCACTCAAGTTTTCACCCTGGATACCCAGGGTTCTGTACAAAAATATTTATATTTTGAGACCAAAAGCGTTTTTTAAAAGTAATAAAGTTCTGATTTATTATTTAAGTTCACTATTATTAATGCTATGATTACAAAGTTGATTAATTTTTAATTTATATTACTAAGCTTTTCATTCAACTATTATTATTTGACTATAGTTACTAATCTTCCTGTTGTCCTGCGATGTCCTGAGATGTCCTGCGTTTTCTCGGTCCTCCGCTCTTCCGCTCCGTTTGCTTACTCGTGAAAGTGTGATTTTAGGAGTTTATGTGGGATTTTGAGGCTCCAGGATGTATCTAGTGCTACTAGGGTAACCGCTTAGAAAAGCTCGAAACCCGAAAAATACAGTTTTCTCTAGTTCTACTAGGGTAACCGCTTAGAAAAGCTCGAAACCCGAAACATACACTTTTCTCTAGTTCTACTAGGGTAACCGCTTAGAAAAGCTCGAAACCCGATCTTATAAATAATATTCAAATTCTACTAGGGTAACCGCTTAGAAAAGCTCGAAACCCGAAATAAGGGGATAGGAAGGGATGTCTTACCTTTCACGATCAGCGATCAAAGAGATCGATTCTGTCTTCAGCCTCCCTTTTTATAGCACAAAAATCGCTGCATTTGCTAACGGGATCTTGTTTGTGCGATTTTTCATCAAATGTTTTGCACATCTAACTGTGCACCAGTTTCTTGTTGTTGTCCTTAAGCCGCGTGTTTACTTCTTAGCTTAGTCTCAAGCTCTAGCTCGCCTGCGTTGTTGTTATTGTGCTGTGGCTTTGTTATTGTTCCTATTTCGGCGCTTGTTTAACATTGTTGTTATAATTGTGCGTGCCTGCATTATATACCGTTGTTTGGTGGCGTGTGCAATTCTTGTAGTTATGTGTTTTTGTTTGTCTTCTAAGCAGTTGTTGTTGTTATTGCGCTTGGTTTTGTGTTTGTTTATATTTTATTGCCACTGTTGTTGTTGTTGCTACTTGGCTTGCTATTTTCAAGACTGCTACTATTTCTTCTTTATACGCCCGCTGTTGTTGTTGTTGTTGTTGTCGTTGTGGTTGTTGTTCTTGTTGGAAGCAAAATATTGTTGTTGTTGTTGGATTTGCTTTTTTAAAGTTGTTGGTGTTTAAAGTAAACTATTGTAGTTGTTGTGGTTGTTGTTGTAGTGGCTGTTGTTGTTGTTGTTGAACTTTCATGTGGGCTGAAATTTGTCCCAAATTTCCCTGTACTTCCGGGGCGAGGAAGCATTGTTATGCCCGACTTGGACACTTTCACCCGAAAAGGTCCCATCAGGAAATTCAGCCTCTGCGTCCTCTTGGTACAATACATATCGGCCACTCGCTCCGATATTCCGCGGCGGATATGGTCTGGCAGCCAAACCCCTTCCTATCCCTTTATTCCGGGTTTCGAGCTTTTCTAAGCGGTTACCCTAGTAGAATTTGAATATTATTTATAAGATCGGGTTTCGAGCTTTTCTAAGCGGTTACCCTAGTAGAACTAGAGAAAACTGTATGTTTCGGGTTTCGAGATTTTCTAAGCGGTTACCCTAGTAGAACTAGAGAAAACTGTATGTTTCGGGTTTCGAGCTTTTCTAAGCGGTTACCCTAGTAGAACTAGAGAAAACTGTATGTTTCGGGTTTCGAGCTTTTCTAAGCGGTTACCCTAGTAGAACTAGAGAAAAACTGTATGTTTCGGGTTTCGAGCTTTTCTAAGCGGTTACCCTAGTAGAACTAGAGAACACTTTGTTTCGGGTTTCGATCTTTTCTAAGCGGTTACCCTAGTATAACTAGAGAAAAACTGTATGTTTCGGGTTTCGAGCTTTTCTAAGCGGTTACCCTAGTAGAACTAGAGAACACTGTGTTTCGGGTTTCGTGCTTTTCTAAGCGGTTACTTTAGTAGCACTAGATACATCCTGGAGCCTCAAAATTCTACATAAACTCCTAAATCCCCACTTTCACGAGTCAGCAAACGGAGCAGAAGACCGGAGGACCGAGAAAACGCAGGACATCGCAGGACATCTCAGCACATCGCAGGACATCAGGAAGATTAGTAACTATAGTCAAATAATAATAGTTGAATGATAAGCTTAATAATATAAATGAAAAATTAATCAAATTTGTAATCAGAGCATTAATAATAGTGAACTTAAATAATAAATCAGAACTTAATTACTTTTAAAAAAACGCTTTTGGTCTCAAATATATAAATATTTTTGTACAGAACCCTGGGTATCCGGCGAGATATACCCAGGCTTAAAAACTTCGTTACAGCTTTTTTAAAAAAAGTCAAAAATAATAGTTATTTTTTGACCGAATTTTTTTCGGTCAAAAATATTAGTTAAAATTTGGCTTTTATTTTTTCAGTTAAAAATAAAAGTTAAAATATGACTTTTATTTTTCTGGTCAGAAATATAAGTTAAAATTTTACTTCTATTTTTTCGATCAAGAATAAAAGTTAAAATTTGGCTTTTATTTTTAGAGTCAAAAATAACAGTTAAAATTTGACTTTTATTTTTTCGGTCAAAAATAAAAGTTAAAATTTGACTTTTATGTTGGCATCTCAAAAATGTTAAAAGAGTATTGCTAATTTTTTAATATTGCCAAGGACGCCGAAAATTATTTTTTCCCATCTAGTTTTCATCTTCAAGTGGCTTACTTCATTTTCAAACAAGCGAAGAATCGCGAAAATCCAACCATATTATTATGAAAATATTTTATTTTAAATTTTAAAAGAAGCTCGGCAAATAAAAGCAGGCTGCAAAACAACTGCGAAAAAGTTAAAGTAAAATTTTAACTTATATTTCTGACCGGAAAAATAGAAGTCATATTTTAACTTTTATTTTTGACTTTAAAAATAAAAATCAAATTTTAACTTATATTTTTGACTGAAAAAATAAAAGTCAAATTTAAACTTATATTTTTGGCTGAAAAATAAAAGTTAACTTTTAACTTTTATTTTTGACCAAAAAAATCGGTCAAAAAATAACTATTATTTATTGACTTTTTGGAAAAAAGTCTGGTTAATAGTTTATTTCTTAGCATTATGCAAAGCCAATGTTCAAATATTGGATTATTTAAACTTGAAAATAGTGACAATAGAGACTGGATTAGATAAGTTTCAAACAGGAAGAATCAAAATCATTCACATCTTAGACTTGAAGAAATACGAAGATTCAATGAATAACCTCGAAACAATATTTAGAACCAGAATTAATACGGACCACTCCTTATACCTATTTATTTCCGATGGAATGAAAAAATAAAAATCCATGTAAACAGACTCAGTATTAACAGAAGGAGCAAACGATCACTGGACTTTATCGGCAGTTCATGGAAGTGGATAGCCCGAAACCCGGACTACTCTGGAAACCAGGAATAATGATGATAAATCTTTCATGCAACTAAAATACAACCTTGACCTCATGAAAGAGGAAATAATAAATATAGAGTATGCCATTCATTGGGCAAAGGCTAACGTAATCAATTCTTTTATTTTATCAAATACCGAAATTAATATTGCTAACGAAATTTTCAATAAAGAAAACATACCTTACATTAACATTGATGAATTGCTAGAATTTGCAGAAATTTTAATGGCCACGAATGATGAGACTATTATTTATTTAATTAGTGTGCCAGAAACCGATACTGAATATTGTAAAAAAATTGTTGTTAAACCAGTTAAATTAAAAACAAAAATTAACAAAATCAATTATAATTCAATATTACAATGTAAAAATCAGTTTTATTGAATTAAAAACAATTGTAAGACATGTAATTAATTATCCATATGCTTACATAAAAATGTAATAGATCTCAGAAATTCAACATGCATTCCAAATTTACTCGCAAGCCAAAAATCTTCCTGCCAATTGATTAACAATCAACTTACTTACTTAGTTGGTCATGACAACCCGTTGTTCAGCTCTCGCCAGGCGTCTCTGCTTCGCGTGCGCCGTCTCCAATCTCTTTCACCAAGCGCGGTAAGGGATTCCTCGGCCTGGTCAATTCATCGGAGGCATTGTCATCCTCTTCGTTGTCTTCCTCTTGGCTTTCACCTCAAACACCTTTTTCGCTGGAGCTTCTTCATCCATACGAAAGACATGAGTCAGCCAACGTAGTCGCTGAATAGTTATACGCTGGACTAAGTCAATGTTGTCGTAGAGCTCGTACAGTTCGTGGTTCATTCGAATGCGAAAGTCGTCACCAACTCGAACAGGACCAACGATTTTGCGAAGAACTTTCCTCTCGAACACTCCAATAGCGGCTGCATCTGTTTGCGATAACACCCATGCCTCAGCGCCATAGAAAAGCACAGGTATGATGAGCGCCTTGTAGAGTGTTAGTTTTATCGATCGAGAGAGGGCTCTGGAACCTAATTGCTTACTTAGCTTGTAGAAAATGGTACCATTTCGATGAACACCTTCCTTTCGTAGGATCACCATGATGAAATTGAAGAGATCGCATGACAGCGAGTCGCCTTGTTTGAAACCTCGTTCGGTATTAAAGGTTTCGGAGAGGTCATTTCCTACCTTGACGGAGCTGCATGTATTGATCAACGTCATCTAGCAGAGCCTTCTCAACTTTGCAGGTATGCCGAACTCAGACATTGTTGCGTACAGGCAATCCCGAATCGGGCTATCGAACGCAGCTTTGTAATCAACAAAGAGATGATGGGTGTTTATTTGATTTTTGTGGGTTTTTTCCAGGATTTGGCGTAGTGTATAAATCTGGTCTATGGTCAACTTGCCAGGACGAAAGCCACACTGATAAGGAACACTGAGATTCCAATCTTCGGGCATGCTTTCCGGTAGCCATATTTTGCTGATGAGTTGATGCACGCACCTTATCAATTCACCGCCGCCAGTTTTAAACAATTTAGCAGCCAGGTCGTCAGCTCCTGTGGCTTTGTTGTTTTTGAGTCGCTGGATAGCAACTTTAACCTCATCATGGCTAGGTGGTGGCATTTCCACTCCATCATCGTGGATTGTTGGTGTCGGACTGCATTCTTCAAGGGCGGAATTGTTGGAATCGTCGCCTGCAAGCAGATTGGAAAAATGCTGTCATCATAATCTCAATGCACACTGCGCATCTGTAACCAGATCACCATTCTCATCTCTACAAGTGGATGCTCCGGGATTGAAACCTTGGGTTAGACTCTTATCTTGCTAGTAGAATTATCGAGCATCCTTCTTGCCCTGGTACACCTCAATTTTTTCTCGCTCACGCTTTTCTTGCTCTCTTTTTACGTCTGAAAAGGCATCTCTCTTCCTTTCTCTTATCGCGATAGTTTTCGTGCATGGCTCAGGTCACAGCTGACTGCAGTGTCTTTTTATATGAGGGGTATTTTGATGCTGTCGCGTCGCGACACTCCTGGTCATACCATTGGTTGTGAGGTTGCGGGCGCCGAAAACCAATGACGTTTTCAGCAGCAGTGCGCATGGGGTGGGATATATGCGACCGCCAGCGTCGTCGAGGCAAGAGGTAATTTGGTTTAGCTTTACCGAGAGTTGAGTGGAGTAGAACTCGGCGGTCTGTTGTGAAAGCAGCTTATTGACATCAAGCTTTCGTTGCACACCTGTGCGTATATTCTTCGCATTGCACAATTGCATGCGGATCTTGGCTGCAACAAGATAATGGTTGGAGTCAATATTGATTCCCCGAAATGTGCGCTCATCCAAAATATTATAAAAAATATTTAAAATCTCATAATATTTGTGATTTTGCTTCTTATACCTCAACTAAATATAAGTTCCGTCAATTATGTAGGCAATCTTATAGCATATATTTAATAAAAGTCAAATTAAACATCAAGTCTGATGCAAAATCATTTTGGAACTTCGTTAATACTAAACGTAAGATAAATTCATATCCATCTTTTATGAATTATAAAACATTTGAGTCGGATGTTGATATTACTATATGTAACCTTTTTGAAGATTTTTTAAGACTACTTATTCATCTGCTTCTTACGATAGTTTAAGTTATTATTTAAATCTGCAACCTGGCAATATTTGTTCACCAATAATTGATATTAACACTGTTTCAACATACTTGAAAAATCTTAAGACATCTTATAAAAGCGGTCCTGACAACATACCTTCTTGTATATTGAAATATTGCTGTGAAGAACTTGTAGTTCCAATTACTATGCTTTTTACTGCATCGTTGCAATCTTGCTATTTTCCAGTGGCATCGAAATCTTCTTTTATTATTCCGCTGCATAAATCTGGCAATAGGTCTTTGATAGACAACTATCGGGGAATTGAAAAGCTCAGCGCCCTTCCTAAGCTTTTTGAGGCTTTTGTAACCTCACAACTATCACAAAGCGTTAAATCTTTAATTTCTCCTTTTCAACATGGATTCTTACCTGGAAAATCTACTGTGACTAATCTTCTAGAATTTACATCTAAAACTATTGAGAATTTTGGAAAAAGTCTACAAACAGATGATTTTTATACAGACTTTAGTAAAGCCTTTGATGTTGTAAATCATGAGCTTTTAGTTATAAAACTGTCTCTTCTTGGTTTTCCAACGCATTTAGTGCAGTGGATTGAATCATATTTATTAAAAAGAAGACAAAGCGTTATATTTAACCTCATAAAGTCAGATGAGTTTCTTGTTACTTCTGGGGTACCTCAAGGAAGTCAAAATTGCAGCGCTGACACACTAACTCAAGCGCAGTTAACTGTATCAGCGAAATGCGTTAACGCAATTGCGTCATGCCGCTGTTCAAAATGTTATGGTACCTGTATCAACAAGACGCGTATCAGCACAGAAAGTCTCACAGTAAAACATTGCATAGTGCGTTGAGTCATGTGGTAGAGAGCTCATACATAGAAAGTAAAAAAACAATAAAATTATTTTACAATGTTTAATGTTATGGCTATATTCATTAATAAGAATATAATAAATAGTAGCTAGTATAAAATATAACTAAATAAAGTGCAGAATTCAGCATCCACCAAAAACCCAAAATTCAAGAAAGTGAGCAGATGGTCGTGTTTTTTTTATCATTAAATCGAGCTTTCAAACAGATACATACACATTTCTGGTGGGCAAAAAAATTTTGAAGTTGGATTTAAGTTTGCTTATACTTTTTAAATCGAACATGTTCAATTTGAAATAAACTCACACATGTGTGCTCAAGCATCATCCAATCAGACATGCTCCAACAATTCATGCTTAACAGCATCTTCCGCGCAACCTTTCTATATAATACAAGCATATTTTATTTTGTTTGAATCAACTTTCTGTCTTTTCCAACTGCGCTCAATGAACCGTACAACTTGTACATTTGCTTTCAATGTTTTTCTTGCTGTTTGCTTTGCTTTGAGTGTTACATTTGTATTAATTCGCTATTGCGTTCGTTTTTTTAAAAGAAGTGTATCAACGCAGTAACGCATTTAAATGATTCAACTCAATAATGCAACGCAACGCTGCGTTATCCATGTCTACTATAAACTGATCTTGACCATCTTTGTAACTGGTGCGAAATTAATTGCATGAAGCTCAACTTGGGAAATGCAAACATATGACTTTTTCTCGAAGACAACCTTCTCGAACTAATTACAATATAGGTGACTATACACTTGAGTTTTTAGAGGTTTTCGTTGATCTCGGAGTAACTATGGACACCAAACTGCGCTTTCACATTCACATTAATAAAGCAATCAGCAGAGCTAATAGTACTCTAGGATTTATTAAACGATGGTCCAAAGAGTTAAATGATCCTTTTATAACTAAAACCTTATTCACATCGCTAGTAAGGCCCATTTTAGAATACGCGTCAATTGTTTGGTGCCCTCGTTATGGTTGTTACACTGACGATATAGAATCTGTTCAAAAGCAATTTCTTCTGTTCTGCTTACGTGATCTATATTTTAATTCAAACATTAATTTACCTTCTAACGAATATCGATTACAGCTAATTAATCTTCCTTCTTTAAAAAATAGGAGAACTATGCTAAATGTCAGTTGGATTTTAAAACTCTTACATGGATATGTCGACAGTCCATATTTACTGAGTAAAATTTACTTTAATGTTCCTCTTCGACCTAGAATGTCTTTTGAGCTACTTTTTATGAACTTTTGTAGAACTAATTACTTACAAAATGAACCACTAAAAAGCGCTTGCGGTGATTTTAATTCCGTTTCAGATGTTATAACATCAAATGAATCCATGTACTCAATTAAACTTACAATTTTAGATTATCTGCAGTATCACCGCTGAGTCTGTACTAACACAATTTTCGCTTGGTGATGGATACAAAACTACATATAATCTGAATGGACCTGAACCTGTTTGGAACTCCTCACTTAATCTAACTGAACATGCTTGGTAAATGTCACCTCATCTTTCGGCCGTTCCATGCTGGTTGATATTTTTTCTTCAATCATGCTAGAACGATTTGTATTCTATATATAATAATATGCAATATTATGCATTGGCAAACTAGTCAATGACACCTAGTTGTCTTAGTGCCTGCGTTCGCAACTATTTCTTGTTATAGAATGAAATTGGTGTGGTGTATTTGACCTAGTTTGTCGAAATACCACCTTGCTTAGAAGAACGATTTATATTATATATATGCATATTAGGGTGGGTCGATTTAAAAATCGCTCAATGCTCTGTAAAAAGCGTACTCTAGGGATCAAAATAAGAAACTTTGCCGAAGGAACCATACCTCTAAAACGAATTCTGATATCCCCCAATTTGGGTGGAACTTTTGGGGCAAATTTTGAAAAATCCCACTTTGACCCATTTAGAGTGCTCCAATCGAGTCCAAATGTATGACAGACCCCCACTAACTTTGGAGGCTTGACCCACCCATGCCAGTGGCACACCCCCGGAACCCCCCTGTGGGGTTCCCCATACAAACATTTCAAAAAATCACCATTTTTGGCCTTTACATGAAAAAATCAGCGAAATGGCTATGCTTTTTCGTTATTTTTATTTATTTATTTATAATAATATATATTATTTATTAATAATAATATCTATTTTTTCCCTTTTGAAATTTATTTAGTCAGAACATATGTTAATGAAAAAATTAATTTAAGTTAGTTATAGAAAAGAAACTAAAAAAATTATTGTTTGAAGTCTTTTTTACTTTCAAGTCTGGGCAATTTCGCACGGCTCTCTAATGTCGTCGCCTAACAGCCTCTACATTTTCCGGTATAACCCGTTTGGAAACGCTAGCTAGCAATTGAACATGTCGTTCCGTTCCTTGTATGTGTGATGGAATTTTTGGATCATAAAACGGTGGGTCATCTTGATTTAAATATTCTTTCAATGTATCTTACGGAATGCTTCGCGTGAATGGTGGTTCAAATACGTTATTTATGTCATTCATATTGATCGTTTCCGTGTAACTTGTGCAATTAAACTTTATATCTGGTTTTTTATAAGCTCTAAGTTGCGTTGGGTCGTCAACATCTGTTCGATAGCGTAGAATTATGTTGATAGCACAGTCGCGCTTTTCTTTGCTATCATCAAACAACATTGATAACAAGATATTTTCCGAATGCGCATAATAAGAAAAGAGCGGTTCCCAATGCCGATGCTACTCTATCAGGCACACCAAATCTGTCACATACCAAGGCAAAGTTAAAACAATCGTATCTCTCTGTGTATTGTGAACTTGTGCTTCTATCCATATCTTCTTGAACCGGTGGCGGTGCGTATGTTGAATCATCGGGATCTTGGTATGTTGGCATTGATGACATAGACGTTGTTCCTTGCTCTTCAGTTTCCATCACAACTGCATCCATTGTTAGTCTTCTCTGATTATGTTGATTGTGCATGAACTCTTTGAGGCGTTCGAGAACCCAGCCGCATGCACATGGAGCTGCCTTCAAATCGCATTTACATGTTCCAATGTAAAAAATTGTTTCCAGAGATTTTACATACTCTGTAAATTGTTGGGTTTTGTTTCTTCTCTTGATTTGATCTTGATACTTGTCAAGCAATTTATTCAATTTATTAAATACACTTTTTTTCAGCATTATTTCCATACCAAGTTTTTCCCAAATTCTATTCAACTTATCTTGTACTTGAATAGTGAATGATTAATGGGAAAACTTTTTTTGTTCTTTTTTAGCACGTTCGTTTAAGTAAAAATAATATCTCAAGATATCCAGATGGGTTGGTAAATTAAGATCAGTCAAATCAGTAGACACACCAAAAACAGTAACATCGTGCTTGGGTATATGACTCATTGGGTTTTCGATAGTTGTTGTTGCTTCATCTTGCGGTGTAGAGGATGGTGGATTCATTGTAAACTTTTTGATTTGGAATGGTCAACTTCACTTATTATTTTTTTTAAAAATATTTTTTATCTGAAATTAGCACTTCACACTTTGAGTTCTTCACAACGACTTAATGCATTCACAAAAACTGTTGCGTTATATATGGTCTATGAGACAAGGTAATAAGAATGAAATGGTAATTTCAATTCTACCTGCTGTGTTTTGTGGTGGCTTAAAAACGCACACAAGCAATTTTAGGATCTGCAATTATGTCACGGTGATACCTTAATTTTTTAAAAGGGTTGCGGTGCGTTCCAGTGATACCTTAATTGTTAAAATGGTTGCATAAAACGCCCATTTCTTAAGAAGGTGCCATAAAATACCCACAAAAAGGGTTGTAAAAACAACCTTCATTTCTTAAGTAGGTGCTATAAAAAACTACACAAGTAAGTTTACGACATGCAGCTGTGTCTTGTGGTGCCTTAAAAAACGCACACAAGCAATTTTCCGATTTGCAATTGTGTCACAGTGATACCTTCATTTTTTAAAAGGGTTGAATAAATTTCTAAAGAGAAAAAACTCCAAAAAGAAAAAAACATAGCCATTTCGCTGATTTTTCCATGTAAAGTGCCAAAACTGGCGATTTTTTGAAGGGTTCCAGGGGGTGTGCCACTTGCATAGTCGGGCCTCCAAAGTTAGTGGGGGTCGGTCATACATTTGGACTCGATTGGAGCACTCTAAATGGGTCAAAGTGGGATTTTTCAAAATTTGCCCCTACCCAAAAGTTGCACCCAAATTGGGGGACATCAGAATTCGTTTAAGAGGTATGGTTCCTTCGGCAAAGTTTCTTATTTTGATCCCTAGAATACGATTTTCACAGGTAATGGGCGATTTTTTTGCCTCCCTACAAATCGACCCGGCCTAATGCATATGCTTATCAGTGTGGCGTACAGACCTTGTTTGTCTTGATACCTCCCACCGTTCTATGTCGACACCAAGCTATCTTAAGTGTGGGTGGATATAACCATGTTTGCCTTGTACCACAATGTTCTTTGCTGTGTAATATTCTTATTATATCTTTTAATTTATATGTACATATTTTAACGTAGATTTTAACTTGTATGTACAATTTCAATTGTATTTATATGAATGTTTAAATTTTGTATAATGCTAAAGTGCCTAACAAGACTTTGCAAATAAATAAACAATAATAATAATAATATTTCCTTTAGTTTCGCTGTTATTGAGCTTTAAAATTGAAAGTATGCATTGCTGCACAAGCTGTGAGCCACTGTATATGCACATACAGAAAAAGTCTACGATTTAAGTGAGGCTTTTTGGTGTTCAATGTTATATGAACTTCTCTATGGTTTCAATAAAAATCATAGCGTAGGTACGTGTTTTCAAAAAACTTATCCTTATTCAGCAATATATAAAAGACTAGCGTCCTGCTCCGTGCTCTTTATCGCTGAAACTGTTATAGTTGTTATTGCTATGTATAGGCTGAACATGTTAGCCTGGACCAGAACCTGTTTCGCTATTACAGTGCTTTTTATATGCAAAATTTTTAGTAAGGTAAGGTGTCATCAGTAAGGACACATTGACGACGACTTGAACAAAATAACATTTGGGGTGAATGAAAAATGTCATATCGTTTGCTACTTAATTATTTTTAATACGACCCGTCGTATGACGATCTTCTATACTAGTACAATATAATAAGTTAGTTATATCATATGTGGTGTGTGTGTGTGCATACTAAGTGTATAATGAGTTCTTTTTATACACTGGATATGTATACAAGCCATAAAATATTATGTTTATCATAAGTATTGTCTATGTTAGATGTGTGACTGTTAGTCATAGAAAGCCCAAAGATTGTCATAAGTAGATGAGGGGTGGGGTGGAGATTTTTTCATCGACGGTACTAGATAAAAAAAAAACAATATTACTGTTTTGTATCGACCTACAATCAACCATTACGAACTTTTTAACTAACATAACAACGTGGATATAAAGTGATAATGAGGCAACAAAATTTGTTTATTGTTTAGTGTATTATTATTCTCTGCATTTGAAAAAATTTGCTTGCATTTATGTCTTATTCTACACATAACTGCACTATATACTGACATAACTGTTTTACTGGAAAAATAGTAACCAGGCAGGTATCGAAGTAATGTTCATAAGTAGGGTAATTTAGTAAAAAAGATGGCTGGGGAAGGGCTTAAAAGTAAAAATTAATATTTTGTTTCTTCCATCTAACTTTTTATTATATTTGCTAAAAAAATTTACCCACAGCATATCATTTTATACGATCAGAGTTTTGTGTATTTTGTGTTGTCCCAATTTGATATTAAAACAGTTTTCTTATATATAAAAAATTTTTAAGTAAAATCAAAAGACTTTTCGTGGAACAGAAATATATAAAATGATTTTTTGTGTAGAATGATATATTTTTGTCAAAATTTGATAGTGTAGCTAGTGAAAAATTCAAACTGGTCTTGATTGTTGATGAGCAAGAGCGCATTATTGTTTTCTCTTTGCACATCTGTTTTGAGGCTAACGCAATAATTCAAGATGATTCATCATCTCAAACTTCACTGGCTGCCTTGCCTGTTCGCAACATGAACCCAAAAAACTAGATTGTTGCTTTCAGTTCTTTGTCTTATACCAAACGTTCGATGTTAAAATACTTAAAAACTCAAACATTTGAAGCCCTAGTCTACAATTTGACAGTATTGCTTTCAGTGAGACTTGTGTTGATCCTTATTCTTTAAATGCTGAAATTTTGGCTAACAATTTATATATATACCTTAAAGATATAAACTCTATTGTTGGTTACTTTTGCAATGGAAGCGGCAACTTTATTGCTGTTAAATCTTCACACTTCTCACATGAAATAATAAAATCTGAGCCTTTAGATATTGAATTTTGCTGAGTTCTTGTGAAGTTTGGCATTTTTAAAATTTATATAACTTCTTCGTATATTCCTCCAGTTTCCAATGTTGAGGTGTATGGGAAACATCTGGCGTCAATAAATAAAATTTGCTCACAACTTCAACCTTACGACCACATTTTAACAACTGGTGACTTCAACCTTTCTAATGTTTCTTGGAACAGTTGTGCTGAAAATACGACCATCTCCTGCCATCTTCAGACATTCATCTGATAACTCATTTTTAAATGAGCTTTCAAGTCAAGGATTTTTTAAATAAAATTTTATTATAATAGGAATAATCGTTTGTTAGATTTTATATACATATTTTGATGATAGTAATATTGTTTCAGTTAATGCCAGTTTTTCAATGCTAGTTTAACTTTGTTTGAACTTTTAACTTAGCTTAAAACATGAACCGAGTTTTTCAGTGAACTTTAAACGAAGTTTAGGCTCCCTATGTTGGTGAGTTAAGCTCTAGTTAACTTGCTGTTTGACATATGATTGATATGACACATGATTACTTGTCAAGTGAATTAATTAAATAAAAGTGCAAATTTTTTTGTTCACTGCTGGTTCAATCCCTCTGCTTGCATTCAATTATTTTTTGAAAGTCTGCAACCAGCGCCAGCAAGTATTTAACTTCTTCCGTATTAAAGTTGTTGCATCTTTTGTTATTTTATACACTCATTTTTAATCACTTTTTTTTTCTTATTGGAGCTATTTTATATATTACTTTCTATTTTATGGCAATTTCATAGTCAGCTGTTAGAAATTCTCAGTAACTATTTGACGTTAGCAAGTGTTGTCATATTATTTATACCTAATCTGTATGTAATTAAACCAGCACTGAAAAACTTGTTAAGTTAAGCCCAGATCAATTTTAATCTCCGATTAACTAATCTCAAGTTAAACAAAGTTCAAACCAGCGATGAAAAACTGTCTCTTAATAGGTCTGATCCGCTTGTGTATCCTAAGGATTCACACCACCAAATCTATATCAAATAGAATGAATAGTAATTAATATCAATACTACAAGAATATTGCCTCAAAATCTTGATTTTCCTGTGTTTGTCTTTTTTGATGCAAATTTGTTCTACATCCTACAACGCATCAGACTGTAAAAAACCGTAGCTGAAATCCCTATAGGTTCTCCAAAAATTACAATGATAAAAAAAATTCTGTGATTTGTCTTTTACAGCGGTTTTTAAAAAATGCCTTCTTAAAAATAGCAAAAAATTCAATTTTTGGTGGTCAATAAGAGTTATAATGAAACATCATTTTTACAACTTTTTTATGTCAAAATATTGGTATGAGTAAGAAATTTATTATTTTAGCAGATGTGGGTATGCGTTCCGTGAAAAATAAAAAGTTACAAGCAAAAAACATGCTTTTTTTTATCAGAAAGGACCTTTAGGAGGATCAAAATTGCTTCGGCGGATTTTCATGTTTCATTTTACTTTTATATTTTAAAATATGCGTTTTCATTGTTGCATGGCGTATATTGTTTTAAAAATATACATATGACTTATCGTTTTTAAAATGTGCGTTTTACTTATTTTTGTTTTCTAAGTGTAGGGAACATAACACCCGAAAGTTTTCATGGCATAAAGCAAATGAGGACCTAATTCGAATGCTTATGATATCATCTGATCCATTAACATATATCTAGTTTCAGAAATTAAAAGAAAATTGGACAATGTGCCTTAAGTGAAGAAGCAAGAGATTTAATTGTTCAACCAACTGGTGAATTTTTTGTACACAGTAAAAAATATGAGGATAAATTTTATACTATTTGGTATAATTATAAATCAATTCCAAATATGTTATAAAATGTATACCATAACGTCGTATAAACCAAATTTATACAAAGTTGGTATAGATTTTATCCGAAAAGTGCATAAAATGTCTTTACAGCAGGATGGTATACATTTTTATAGGCAAAAGTTGTATACTACATTTGTATACCACATTTGGTTACTTTTTATAGCAATATTGTATAAAAATATGTGGCACATATGCAAACAAACATTAAATATGTTAATATGTGTAACATTTAAAGTCATAAATCAGGAATAATATTTAGATTTCAATTGATATATTTCATGATATATTGTTATTTTATATTTTCAAAAACAATTTGACAGGAAAAATAAAGAGTAAAAATTGTACTCAGAAATTCGCTTGTTTAATCATGTTGGCAAAGCTTCCAATTCAAGCGAACTAATTTTGTCTTAATATGTGTGAACAAAAAAATATTCAACGGAACTATTTGCGCATAACATGATTTCTGACTGAAGAACAAACGCAAACTGATTGTCTAATAGCATCGCTGAAGTTCGGTAGCTTCGAAAACTCGACTTGTACGTGAAAGCCGAGTGGCTCCGTGCGGTTTTCGTGTGTACAACTGGAATATATGTATGATTTTTATAAATTTATGGTATAAAATTTATACTATTTTGGAGTAAAATAGCGGTTTGAATGGAAATGCAAGTTTTATAATATTGAGTGGGATAAAACTTATAATAAATTTGGAATAAAAAGAGTTTATACTACAGAAATGTTATAAAAAAGATAAAATTTATCCTGAAACTTTTTGCTGTGTAGAAAATTGAATTCGTCTTTTTATTTATACATATACAATGTTAAAACAATTCAATAGAACATTCTATTCTATACAAAAATAAAACCTTAATATGTAAAAATTTTTTACTTTTGAAAGTTTAAAAAAACCGGATTTAAAAAAAAATAGAGAAGAGAAAATCGCAGAAATTATATCAAGTTCTCATACGAAAGGCAAGCACCTATTTTATCGTTAAGTTGCAAAAACAAATTCTATTTAGTAAAAGCTTCATAAATGCCATAGTTTTTGAGATATTGCCTTGAAACTTGGCATACACCTTCTCCTCTACAAAATAAAAAACATCTTTAAAAATGAAACTTTAAATCTTTTTAATCGACTTTAAAAAAGAGGAGGTTCTCAAGTTGGTTGGTTTCTCTGTTTTTTTTTTTTTTTAATGTATGTACATTAGACCGTACCACCTCCTATGCAAAAAAAAAAGTGCGCCGTAAACAAGCGAATATGACGCATTTGTGCAAGACAATTAGGAAAAAATTTTTTTTTTTTTTTACCGAACGTAGGGGTCACGCATTGACATATTTCTTTATATCTCTGGTGTTTACAGTCGGATTTTAAAGTTTGGTATATCAATGTTTTTGTCTCAAGAAGACCAATATGACCTCTTTAGAGGTCATTGACCTCAGGTGCACCTTTCTAGTACTTACCCTCCAGATGTCAGTTCCTACCATCCTAATGTACCATTCTAATATCAAAAAAATAAAGCTCTTAAAATATCATTAATCTTTTGCCTATAAAGTATATAGAAATTTCTAGCGGAACTATTTTTAAAAAAATTTTTAAAATTTTTTTGCCGAACGTAGGTCTCCCTTTTTGCATTTTCATCATATCTTCGATATTAAAAGTCTGATCATATTGAATGACATATCGATGTTTTTGTTTAAAAGAGACCAATTATTTTTATTTCCAAAATAAAAAACAATATTCCTACAAGTCCTTGGAAGGCCTTAAATTGATTTTGAGGAACTTTAAAGCTTTGATATTAGAAAATTCGACTGTAAACACCAGAGATATGAAGAAAAATGTCAATGCGCGACCCCTACGTTCGGTCAAAAAAACAAAAAATTTTTTTTTGGAAATGTCTTGCACAAATGCGTTTAATCCGCTGGTTTGCGGCGCACGTTTTTTTTGAGGTACGGTCTAATGTACATCGATTACTGCTAAAGTACTTGCCCGATTGGCGTAATTTTTTATCATCATATAGAGACCATAATCGCGGAGGTGCCCGTCTATAAAAGTGGGCGGTATTTGACAATGGGGCGTGTCGCTATAAGAAAACACTGTATTTCAGTAAATATTGACAATAAGGTAATAAAATTCACAGTACAATTACAAGGGCAGGCACAAAAATTAAAAATTACGATCACTTAAGTGGGCGTTTTTTGAAAAAAGGGTGTGGCAATATTGGAAAACTCCCTTTCCCAAATAGAATTTACACTAGAGTACTGAAATTTAGTGAAGAGGTAGGCACAATTATTGAAAATTACTATTGAGAAAGTGGGCGTTATTCGACAAAGGGGCGTGGCCATTTTAAAAAACACTGTATCTCAAATATTATTGACACTAAGATACTAAAATTTAGTACAAAGGTAGGCTCAAGTATAAAAAATTACTGTCAATAATGTGGGCGGTATTCGATAAAGGGGCGTGTCACTATAAGGAAAACACTGTACCTCCGTAAATATTGACACTAAGATACTGACATTTGCAGCAAAAATGCAAGGGTAGGTACAATTATAAAATACTACGGTCAATTTAATGGGCGCCATTCGACAAAGACGTGTGGCAGTATTAGAAAAACTCTGTGTCTCGAATAATATTGACACTAGAGTACTAAAATTTTTACAGATGTAGGCACAATTAAAAAAATTAATTTCAATAAAGTGGGCGTTGTATGATAAAGAGGCGTGGCAATATTTAAAACACACTGTATCTCGAATAATATTGAAACTAGAGTACTTATATTAAGTACAGAGGTAGGCACACTTATAACAAATCACAATTAATAAAGTGGGCGTCATTCGACAAAAGAGTGTGGCAACATAGAAAACACCTTATCGAATGCTATTGACACTAGGGTACTGAAATGAAGTACACAGGTAGGCACAATTATCACAAATTAATACCGAAGAATTGGGCGTTATTCGACTAAGGGGTGTGGCAGTGTTTGAAGAAAACTGTCTAATATTGACACAAGGGTAGTAATAAAATTCATTGTAAGATTAGGTAGAATTATTGAAAATACTTTGAAATAGTGGGCGAAATTCGACAAAGAGGCGTGTCACTATTAGAAAAACATTGTATCTCAGTTAATATTGAAACAAGGGTACTAACATTTGGTAAGTGGGTAAGTAGAATCATTAAAAAAGTGGGAGGGATAATAAATAGGGTGTGGTAATTTTAATCCTTCTTCCCGGAGGTGAAACGCTTTGTTTCTTCTATGCAACCACTAGGAATATATAGCAAAATTATTAAATGTGTAATTTCACTGCGAAGCCACTAGGAATCAAAGGGTTAAGGAAACTACTGTCTATCGGTTCATACTGTTATTTGGGTACAATAACAATTCAACTGAAATTTGGTACAGGGTTGAATTATTATGAATTATGATCAATAAAGTAAGTAGGATGCGAAAAAGGGCGTTCAAAATTGAAAATAACCTACAAACCAGGAATTAATAAAACTAAATTTTTTAGGACAAAGTTTCATATATAAAATTTTCTTCAAGAATAATTTAACAAAAAAATAATTCCTGCAAAAATATTAAAAAATCCAAAAGAATACAGAACAAAGAAGTAAAATATAAGGAACTGCTGTAGTTGAACAAAAGTGCGGCACCTCTTATATTTGTGTTGGTTCTCACAAATACATTAACATCCACAAAGGGCCGTATTTGGTGGCATCGTTAAAAAAGGGCCAAACTTTCGGATTTCGGAAACTTGGACAACGTGACTGTTCAATATGTGATCAAGTTTAAAGCAATCGCTATCTTATTTGTTTTGTTCATTAAATTACTATATTGTACTACTTTACTATTTCCACACCACCCTTGAGGCAAACAATTTGGTGCGTTACCGATTTTTCTGGGTGTTCGGTGCGATTTCACTCTAAAGCTGAGAATAAAATTAGCAAATAATATAAAAAATTATTAACTTTCAAAAAAAAAAATAATATGTTTATAAACTTGGTTTATATTCAATCATTCATTCATTTAAAAAACGCGCCCTAAAAATATGTGAAATTATGGAAAATGAATGCACCTATGGAGAAATGTTTGTACTTTGACAATTCGATATCCCAACATTGGCGCTAATATATCTTTCTTCTTTGCGCGTTGTGTATTTGTTGGGATATCGAACTGTCAAATACACTCTTCATCTCGCTCACACATGCCGCATCACACGTACACTGTATGTGAGAAGAACACCATTTCCTTATATTTTACTTCTTTGATAAAGAAGAAGAAACGACAGAAAAGCATTTTCTAATTTTTGAAATTAAATCTAAGTATATTTAATTAATTTATATAAACAAAAAAAACTAATTGGCCATTTCAGCCCTTGAAAGGACTTTAACCGAGCTTTTTATGATCAATTGTGTTGTGTGTGTTATGAAATGTTTGCACACAGTTGACCGAGAACTGGTCCTACATGTTTTATGCCGACTCCGAACGGCTAAAGTTCGTGTTCTCAAAAAGCTTTACATGGCATTACTTACTCTCTGAGGTTTGCCATTGTCTGCAAAGAGGTGGTGACCGATCTGAAAAATTTTTTATTGAAAAAACTTTTCGCCGCGGCTGGGGATCGAACATGCTAAGCCACACACTTAACCTGCATGCCACGGTCACCACAATTTATACACTTTTTCTAAAATTTATCATTTTCCCTAAAAAGGAAGAAATAAAAACTTTTTAACAAAAAACAACCTACTTCAAAATCACTACAAATTAAAAAATAATTCTTAATTACTTTTCCTATTTATTTCTTAGCCAAATTTGATAATTTCTTTATATTCAATATTATATTGGAACTCTTATGATATCTTTTATTCTTAATAAGTTTTATTTGTATCATAAATATATGAATTTTTTTATGATAATAAAAGCTTCGAAGTCGGCGCTTATAAAATCAAATTTTGTGTGCAGCGGCAACATATTCAATATCAGTTTTACAAGCTCATCCAAACCAGAAGATTGAGAATGTTTATGTGTGCATAGGTTTAAAAATTACTTTAATTAAGATTAAAAATTAATACAGCGTCCCCAAAGCAGGATATTCACAAATAAAAAGGTTTTAAATAGAGTTTTAAATCAATGATTAACGCCGACTACAAAGCTTTAATTATCATAAAAAAATTAATATATTTATGATAAAAATAAAACATATTAAGAATAATAGATATCATAAGATTTCCAATATAATCTAATATATAAAATGAATTGTTTGTCTGTCTGTCTGTCTGTTCCGTATAGGCTCGCGCACCGTTTATCCGATTGAGCTGAAATTTAGACACCGAGTACCTTTCATAGTGAGAAAGAACATAGGGGGTGTAAAAAGTGGGCGGTATGTATGTGTAAGTATGTGTGTGGCACTCTTTAATAACTTCTAAACGCCTCGACCGATTTCAATGAAATTTGGTATGAAGGTTCAACTGCTCCCAAAATAAAACATAAGCTATAAAAATTCCAAAGACTTCCGCAAGAGAGCGCTTTAAGAAATCCGTTTTTAAGACTCAATAACTCCTAACCTCCTGGACCGATTTCAATGAAATTTGGTATGAAGGGTCAACTGCACCCAAGATAAAGCATAGGTAAAAAGTGGGCGGAAGTTTGTGGGCATGGCACTCTATAATAACTACTAAACGCCTGATCCGACTTCAATGAAATTTGGTATGGAGGTTCAACTGCTCCCAAAATAAAACGCTTTAAGAAGTGCGTTTTAAAGACATAATAACTCCTAAACACCTGGACCGATTTCAATGAAATTTTGGTATGGAGGTTCAACTGCACCCAATATAAAGCATATCCTAAACAGCTGGACCTATTCCAATTAATTTTGGAATGAAGGTTCGACTGCGCTCAAGATAACAAAGGCTATAAAAAATTTCAAAGACGACCTTAAGAGGGCGCTTTAAGTAGTCCGTTTTAAGGCCTCAATAACTTCTAAACGCCTTTACCGATTTCAATGAAATTTGGTATGAACGTTCAACTGCACCCAAGATGAAAAATATAATATAAAACATTCCAAAGACTTCCGCAAGAGGGCGCTTTAAGAAGTATAACTCTTAAATGACTTGACCGATTTTACTAAAATTTGGCACTTGAAATAACTTGACTCTGCAACAGAATTGAGGCTATATAAATTTCAGAAAACTTCCGTGAAAGGGCACTTTATTCAATCAACTATGTTTGGCTCATCCACGTCAAAACGGATGAACCGATTTTGATAAAACTTGGTAGTCATTTGTATCTGTTACTTTAATAGATCCTATGCTTTTAAAAGTTCTTTCGACAAAAATCAAGGAATGACCCGTAGGCAAACGAAGTCAAGAACCAAAGACGAACGAAAAAAAAAAGTTAAACCAACACGAGCAGAAGCTATATCAAGATGAAAAACATCAACCGAACAGTATCGACCAAAACCGAAGTTGAACGAAGACAATCCAAAAATCGAATCGATGCTTATAGGATTTTTTAAAATTGGAATATTTTTGACATAAAATTGCATATTAAGTGCATGCTCAGAAAAACTTTAAACGCATTTTTCTCGAAATGACTTTTCAAACTGCACTGATTAAAATTTTCTCGGAATATGATAAAAATGGCATCATATTTACTGAAAAATGGTATTGCCCTTGTATTGAGAATGCTTTTCTCTAAATGCGATCCTAAAAATTCTCAAAAAATGATAGAACCCTATAAAAAGAAAAATATATAAAAATAATTCGATTTTAAAGAAAAAGACTCTTTATTTTTTAGAAAACATTTGTTTTTATTGAAGAAAATTCTTCTCATAGTGAATTTTTTATCAAAATAAAGGGAAACATTTCATTTTCAAAAAATTTTTCTGTTTAAATGAGAATTTTTTTGTGCGAGAAAATTTGTCATTATAAGAGACACTGAAATAGTTCCATTTCCTAGAAGTGAAAAAATATTTCTTTGAAAATGTGAAAATTTATTCTAATTGAAGAAAATTTTATTTGAAAAGAGAAAATTGCTATTATCGAAAATAGAGAAATTTTTTACTGGAGGAAGGTATGTGTTTTTTTTTCTGAGTGTGTGTCCATTTTCCTCAGAAACCAGACGTCAGATCAAGACGTCGAAGATGTCATTTTTGTTTTAATCATGCCTTTGTACGGAAATTTGACTTAACGCTTTCGACGGAAGGAGGGGGCAAAACCCAAAAAAATGATAATTTAAAAAAATTTTAAAATTGAATTGATAATTTTAAAAACGTTAAAATGAGAGCAGTTTTGAAAATCGTCCTCTTTCTGTGCTCGAGGCACAATCCCTAGTAACACCGGGTTACATCCGCTAGTATTGAATATAAATAAATTATCAAATTTGGCTTAGAAATAAATAGGAAAAGTAATTAAGAATTATTTTTTACTATGTAGTGATTTTGAAGTAGGTTTTTTTTTGTTAAAAAGTTTTTATAATAGTTTAAATCGGATATGAACCACACCTACAATGCGTTGCACGACAGAACATACATAAACATTTTCAAAAAACCAATTTCCCGCCCAAAAAAATGTTGCAAACGAAATTTCAGGATCTTCTGAAAAAAAATTAAAGATTTTTAGCTTTAGTTAATAATTCTTAAAAAAATATTTTTTAAGAATTATTTTTTTGACCGCCAAATACCAGAAATCTCACTTTTTACACCTCTGTGCAATGGTTGTACGCTCCATAAGTGTAAGTAAAGTGTAGGTGTTCCTCTTGAAATTTTAAAATTGGTTCTTGCATTGGATTACCCTGCGTAAGGGGTATATTAATTTTGTAACGCCCAGGCGTGGTAGGTACAGAAAAGTATATATATTCATGATAGCATCACCACCTGATTTAGTCATTTCCTTCTGTCTGTCTGTCTGCGGACACGATTACAGCCGTAATTTTCAAGCTATCGTAATAAAATTCGATATTTATTACATAAAGACAAAGTTCGAAAATGGGAAAAATCGGATGGAAACCACGCCTACCTTCCATACAACCCCGATAATGGAAACTCTATAAAGAGGCTAATATTTAAGCTGCGTAACTGAAATTCAGTATTTGTTAATTTGTAAGAGAAATGGGCATCATCCATACACTAACACACCCTTCTCCCATACAACCCCAAAGTTGAAAACTATAAAGAGGCTTCTATCCAAACTACAAAAATATTTGAATGACGATTGTGGCTTCAAATAGATTAATGCTGAGAATGTGCGAAGAAGCTGTAGTAGCCGAACTCTATTGTTATAGCATGTTATAAAAACAAAAAACACGCCGATTTCCCCATACAAACCCAAAATTGAAAATTATATATTAGGGCGGAGTATTTTGTTCGGAGCAAAATTTGCGAAGAAAGTGTATGGCATATTCAAAATCTATGCTAAATTCTTAGCAAAAACGTAGAACAAACTATATCCCAAAACTGACGTTTGACCCTCCCAATTTTTATAAGAAAAGAGCAGTATATTATAATTTTATTTTTTTTTTTTTTGTTTTTTTATACTTGCAATAACAATAGAGTTTTCCTTTTATTTATTCTTTTTACGCGGAAAGGACATAGTTTGGCATTTATCTGGATTAAGAAACATATTATTTCTACAACACAAAACTTCAAAAGATTTCAGATCATGGTAATATAATGGTATTTTGAGAAGATTTGAATTGTAGTTAGGGAGACCATTGCACTGGTTGGTGTGCTTACTGCATTTTAATGAACTTCCATTTCGTCATTTATATGATACACTTATATGATACACTCGAAAAATCAGCCACAACTGGACCTCGATCATCAACTGGAGGGCCGAAAGAAAGAAAAGAAAGTATTTCTTAATAAATAAATACTTTTCTGGTTGTAAACAACTTTCAACCAATTACGCTAGAAAACATACCACCAACTATGCACGATAGTATATGCGAACGTGATTCTTCTACGTATACGTTTATTGACATACATGTCAAGTATTTGTATAGAATAGCAAATTCAGTCTCTAGTTGTACTTGTTCAGTGGATTTGGCGAACATAGAACCAGGACCAATTTCCCATTCCCGTGGGTTAACAAAGGCTAGCAGGCTATTGCGATTATATATAACAACTAACGAACCATTGGAGAATTTAATAACCTTAGCAGTTAATTTAACTCTTCGATGCGTGAACAGGTCCCTAGGGACTTATTGCGTTTTCAAACGCAATTTACTCCTATTTTGGCCAGCACAACTCCCCCCCAAAGTAACCATGTATTCCTAGAGAATTTTGTGGAGAATCGTTTAAAAAAAAAATCAAGGCAATCCGACCAATGGTTTAGGTGCTACACCCATTTAAATCAAATACATGCGCGGATGCGTGAACAGGTCCCTAGGGAGCTTGTACTGAAAATGCAATAAAACACTTATAAATGCATTTGTTCTTCGCTTTATTATAAATTTTTTATTGTTTCAACATATCACAGATGTGTTCTGTGAATTTTTGGTAATTTTTGGATAATTTTTATTGTGTCCTTGAAAGCATAATAATGTGGTAGTTTATTATTGTACTATTTATATGACGTCCTTCCTTGAAAACATAATAAAGTGGTAGTTTATTTTGGTAATTGCTTTTCGTTGGAAACATAATAAACCAGTTCTTAAAATTTCTACCTATACTTCACTAATCTGTTTTATGTACAAAGAGCAGATGTGCATAGTGTAGGTAACCTAAAGGCCAGGTAGACGTATGAAAGAGTATATAAGAGGTTCTAATTTCGTCAGCCAAATCATTCTAAGTTCAGACACTGTGCAGTAAAGTGTGATATATAAAGTGAAAATAAAAGTAAGAAAATTGAAATGGCAGACCAATATACAAATATTGAAGTTGCTGAAATGGTTGTACGCCGTAGTACAAGATACCAGGAAATGAGTGTAAATGAAAGACGTGCAGTTGATGACAGATTTGCTAGTTTTATGCAAGAAGAGCTGAGCGGTGACGAAGCCTATGATGCTTTTGGCAATACAGCTGAGAATGATGACGACTCCATATATGAACCAGGTTTTCATGGTGATGATTCGGACGCAGAAACCCAACAACATATCGAAGTCACTGAAGAAAGTGATGACAGCGATGTTGACGACGAAGAAAACAATGCACAGCAAACAAATGACAATTACTACTATGGTAAAGATGGCACACAATGGTGTAAAACAGCACCCCCTACTTCTCGCATTCGAGCTCATAATGTGGTTGACTTCACAAGAAGAAGACCAGGGCCAAACGGAGCGGTACATGATCCCTTCACTATATTCCGCTCCATCATCAGTGAAGACATAGTGTACATAATATTACGCGAAACTAATAGGAAAGCCAGGGAAGTTACAGCTGCATGGAATTTGGCAAATCCAACGAAGATGAAGCAATGGAATACCATCACACTAAAGGAGTTTGATGCCTTTTTGGCTATTATTCTACATGCTGGACTCACTAAATCAAATACCGAACCTGCTAGAGAGTTATGGAGCCGAACACATAACCCAATATACAAAGCTGCTTTGTCCTACGATCGCTTTATGTGCATCAAACAATTCATCAGATTCGACAATGCAAATACACGACAGCAGCGACTAATCACCAGCAAAACTGCGACAATTGATGATATTTGGGAAATGTTGCAGACAAACTTAGCAGCAGCTTACACTCCGCATGAGTCATTGACAGTTGATGAGCAGTTATTCCCCTACAGAGGCCGTACCCGCTTCACACAGTACTTTCCTTCTAAGCCTGCCAAGTATGGAATAAAGGTATGGTAGTTGTGTGACTGCAAATCATACTATCCCGTCAAAGGTATGATCTATTCTGGTAAATTGCCAAACCAGGATCGTGAAGTAAATCAGGGCCAAAATGTTGTACTTACGCTAATGGAGAGATATATGGATACTGGCCGCACAGTTTATGCAGACAATTTCTTCGCAACGTTGGATTTGGCACGTGTTTTGTTGAGGAGGAAAACGGGCTACGTTGGAACAGTTCGCGCAAATAAGAGGTTCGTACCGCAGGAGTTCCAGAAAAATCGCCAGCGTCCTGTCCTCACCACATTGTTCGGCTTCAACGATGGCGATATAGCACTATCTTCATATGTGCCAAAACGAAACAAAGCTGTTTTTCTTATGTCTACTCAACATTATACTTGCGATGTCGACGAGGCCAGTGCAAAGCGGAAACCCTACAGCATTCTGGAGTACAATGCTAATAAATCTGGCGTAGATGTGATGGACCAAATGCTGGGCAATTACTCGTGCAAACGCTCTACACAACGCTGGCCATTAGCAATGTTTTACAATATGGTAGACGTTGCTGCACTTGCTGCATTCACCATATACAACGAAATGCAGCCTGACCAACGAAGTGATCGACGACGGGCGTTTCTCCAGCTCCTCACCAGGCAGTTGGTAATGCCAAACATTGAGAATCGGGCCCTAAACAACCAAATCACGAAGCATCCAAGGATACGCAATGCGATGGAGACATTCGATGTCAGGGTAAGAAAAAACTGCTCCAATTTCACAACCAGACTACTAATTTTGTTTTTTTTTTTATTTTTTTTTATCTTTTCAGATAAGACCAAGACCGGTAGAAGTCAATTCACCAGCATTTGCGCCAAGGACGAACAGGCCGTCATGCCGCCTATGCCGTTCTGAGTACGGATGGCAGCGGAAAACGAGGGCCTACTGCTTCAATTGCGACAATGCTGTTTGCGGAGAGCATTCTACAGTTCTCCACCGCTGTCATACTTGCGAACAGGCCACGATGGACCAACAGCAGCAACAACAACAATAGAAAATAAGATGTTTTATATGTAATTTTTATTCACTTTCATATGACCCATGTAAAAAAAAAAAAAAAAAAAAATCTAAATATACAGTTTTGTTCTTTAGACAATAATAAACATAAAAAAAATTAAAAAATTTTTGCAATTTTTTTCAAAGTAAAATACTTAAAAATAAAAAAAGGTCCCTGGGGACCTGTTCACGCATTGAAGGGTATTGTACATTCTATATAATCATTTATTAGAACTGGACGTTGAAGAACTACCGTTGCCAGATCCTAGAATTCCTTGTCATATACAAGGAACGGAGTGGTTTGTACAACTTTTAACTTGTGTTGAACGACGAGTAGTTGAAAAGAACAGGGAAGGCATTATAGCGGTGACGGTTGAACGAAGGAAAATTATCCCTCGTCTAGAAACTAAAAAAGATTTGATGTGATATATTTTCTATTTTCTAAATTTTTGTATAGTTTTTCTTATATATAAATAAATACACAAACTTTTGTTAATAAAAAATTAACTTCGATCAAAGAAATTAATATACTGCTTTTTTCTTTTAAAAATTGGGAGGGTCAAACGTCATTTTTGGGATATTGTTTGTTTAGCATTTTTGCTTAGAATTTAGCGTAGAACTCGAATATGCCATACACTTTCTTCGAAAAAAATTGCTCCGCCCTACTATATATAGAGGATTCTCTCGAAACTACAATTATAAAATTCGGTATTTATTCGTTGTATATCAAAATTAAGGCGTGTTAGAAAAACTGGCGTCAATTACATACGAACACGCCCGCCTTCCTTACAACTCCCAAATTAAAATCTTTTTAAAGAGGCTTATCTTTAAGCTGCAGGAAAACAATTTGATTTGTATGTATTTTAGATGTCATCAAAATAGTAAAATCTTTTAAAATCTCATACAATAAGAGCTACCATTTAAGATTTTTTTAGCCTTAGTTAGGCTGCCACTGTAACTGTTCGTTTTTTTATAGTCTAAATCAAATGAAAACTAGAGCCTATGAAAATTTCGCTGCATTTTAAATGCCTTTTTTAAACTTCTTATTTGTGTCGTTTTTCCAAAGCATATTGGCCACCATTGGTGGTTGCTTTTTGCAGCCTCGAGAGGACCAAAATGTTCGGAAATGGAACGTGTGTTGGCGGAAAAATAACAAAATTAATTTGGTTTTAATTAACAAATAGGTTCATATAGATTCATTGGGGTTATACCTATTTATGGGTTTTACAACTTGAATTGTGTTACTGATTTGATTTTGTTTAAGTAGCAGCTGCTTCTTTGTGTTGATTATGATGGCTCGTAATACTTGTAGAACGTATTTGTTTTGGTTTAAGATGTCTTCTTTTATTGTTCTCAAAATTGGGTGGGTGGAAAAACAAGCTGCTCCAATAAGCCCGTCTTCGATTTCAAAATTAAAAGATCTGTCTTCGGGTCCTTTGTTCATCGCGAAGGTCGAGAGAGACGACCACCTTGACATGTAGAAGTGCTCAGTGACCACAGGGTTACGTGGTCACGTAAACACTCCGAATATTAAATTTTTTCACAATTACATAAAAAAAGATCAAATACATCCATCGTGAATAAGCCAATTTATTTTTTTATAAAACTCAAATAAACAATAGGGGAGGATGCCCACCTGCTGAACAGGCCCACCTACTGAACACTGTCAGTTCTGAAGTATCTTTAGATAACAACAAGTGAATGATCACTTTTGACAAATCAGTGAGTTCTACATAGGTGTTGCTCTAACCAAACGGCCGCCGCGAAACAAAATATTCGAAAAAATCGAAGCTGATCAAAAAAAGTGCATATCAATTTAGTGAATTTTCGACATTTTTTTTTAAAAACATATTATGAGTATGAATGGAATTCATATTTTAATATCTATATTAATTCGATGAACAATCGAACGGTATTGTGCAAAAAGTAGGCCCACCTACTGTACAGTGTTTAGAACGGTCATATATAATTTTAAATTACCTACTTAACAATTTCAGCATGGCGTGGTGCAAAAAAAATAAGGGTACTAGAATTGACTTATCAACAATATGAGGAGGATGCTGAAGACATTAAAGACTAATTTTTATTTAATTTAACTTAATTTTTTTGACTTATTTTTATTCTTTTTCTAATACAAATTAATTTTCTTCTGTGTTAATTTTAGAAGGCAAGTCTTTGAAAACCACTGAAAGACTAAATGTTTCATAAACTCTAAAAACTAATGGTTTAACCATCATTTTTTTATTTTATAGCGATGTGTTTCAGGTGTTCAGTAGCTGGGCCGATTATTTGGGGGGTCGATTTTTGAGACTTAACAGATCGACCGCTAGAATTATAATTGTTGAAATTTTAAAATTAAATTTTAATTTCTTGTTAGCTTTTAAACTTAGCTCTCAAACGAAACTAACAGCTCCGAAAAATAATGTTTCAAACCAAAGTTATGGCCTCCTTAAAAAATCTTTATTGTACCTCGAACACGTACGAAACCTCATCACTGTTTGTTTAACCTTTGCCTGAGGCTCGGTATGCTTATTATGATAATATCATATTTGCGGCATATGTAAAAAAAATAATATTTAGATTTATTTCTTAATTGAATATTACTTAAATTGCATTAATTATAAACTTTTTCTTTTTTCTTCATTTAAATGCTGCTGTAAATACATTCTCTACTCATGCGGCAATTCATACAACACAACATCATGCACTGCAACTCAAAACCTATACTAAAACTTTCTTAAACACATGATAATAATATTCATTGCTTTGCATTTAACGTCGGAACACCGCCTTTTTATATTAACTTTTGAATTGAAAATCAATGATATTGGGCTTAATCACATTATTGTAAAACGAAATGAAAATATTTACTAACAATATGATAAAAGGTGCGCAACAATCTACCAAAATAAGCTCATCTGGGTGTGGTATTGCAGACACATCCGTTGGACCAGCTTCTGTAATGGTTGGAAATTTGGTTCAAGGAAATCGATTAGCAGTAGCTCAAGGAAGGGATATCGGATTATCAGAGGACAACGAACGAAAGGTACGTAAAAAATTGTTTATCTCTTAAAACCCTTCTTAAACTCTTTTGTTTATGTCTTGTTTTATTTTTTTGAGTTATTTTACAAATAGACGTATTTGCAAACAACTGATTCGAATGTATAGCAAAAATTAAATAACATGAATCATATTGTAAAATAAAAGCTTCAGCTGAACTTATTAAAAGCGTCTGTTGATGCACGAATAAATTATTTTAAATGTATCGATTTTTTATAAAAATATTAATATTTAATTGCACTGAGCAGAAATTGTCTTTAAACAAAAAACCCGAGTGGTTTCACTACTTTATTACATTGTTTTAAGGTTGCTAAGATCGAATATGAAGCCAGTTTTTCGGCTGTGCGATCGCCCAAAACCCAATCGTCCAAAAACGTAAAGTGAACAATCGCCCAAAAACATGTTTGGGCGATAATTCTTTTAACAAATTTTGGGGAATCGTTCATAGTGAACAATCACCCAAAAATGAAAATGAACAATTGCCCAAAATTGTATTTTAGGCGATTTTTAATTATGAACGGTTGCCCAAAATTTTTGCCCAGAATTTTTTGGCGTTTGTACACAACGTGGGATTATCTAAATTTTTTTGTTTTGGGCGATTGCACATTTTTTGAAATTTGGGCAATTGTTATCTTTATCTTTAAAAAAAGATATCTTTTTGCCCAAAATGTGAAATGAATGATCGCCCAAAATATTTTTTGGGCATTCCTTCATTTTTTACCTCACAATTTTTTTAGACATTTCTTGAGGAATTAAAAAATTTAGTATTTTTATCAATCTAATTAGTTATCTTGTTTGAGATCGTTTTTTGTATGTCTTGAACGTTTCAAATCATTGAATTTGATAGATGTTAAAGAGGTCATCAAGAAGTACATTAGAGGAATATAACTAAATTATACTACACTTATAAATAAAATAACCAATTTAAAAAAAAATAAAGAATTCTCATATTTGTTTCCTTTTCTTTTTCTCCAATTTGGTTACTCGTTTCCTTTTCTCTTTCTCCAATTTGGTTACTCGTACTGATCGAAAATAATGGATATCGAATAAAACCACACAAATCTCCCATACAAAGTGACTGAATAAAAACGGTAACATCTCTTTTAATTCCACAAAAGTAAAGCCTTGAAATTTTCCAAGTAAGCTTCGACCTAAAAAGAACCTTAAGTTTAAATACAATAGAGTTAAAATAGAGATTAAAAATTAATATATTGATTTCAAATTTCTCACGTTAGCTTTAATTATGACGGTAGTGATGAGATTAAGAGTATACAAAAGAAAAATCGACCAAGCCGACATAAACTGTACAATTAACGACATTGACGACACAATTTATGATATTGTCGACTCTATTCACAATACCATTCTGTCGACAATCAAAAAGAACGTGTAGTAGAGAAACTGTTTTGAATCAAACATAATTAAAGACGTTTAAAACATACAAAAAACAATCTCAATCAAGAGCTTTTTACGTTTTTTGCGTTTTTTCGCCTTGCTTACGACCTTGGTCCAAGTTTCGACCTTGCGCTTCGCCGATGAAATTTCGGGTTGCGTGGACGGATTTTTCACGTTGGAGATGGGCTTAGGAGTGCCCTGCTCGACAGCCAGCTGCTGTAATCGAGTCTTCTTTGGTGGCGTTTTCCGAGAGCCGCTGCTGAACTCGCTTGCTCTTTTAGGAGTGGGAGTGGCCTTTGGGATCCTCTTGAAAATCGGATCCGTCTGGGAGTCTATGCAATCGCACAGTTGAATTGTGCGATTGCGAACAACTATACTGCTGTTGTTTTTTCGCAGTATCTGCTTGGACTCCGAATGAAAGGTCAACGCAAGCCAGATTTGCCAGGTTTATAACCCTCTTGATTTCGTGATGAACGTTGTTTTTGCTCTTCACAAAATTTGCCAGGCCTTGGATAAGTGATTTCACTTTATCCAGCTTTTTGATGACGGGGTCATCAACTCCGGCGCTTGGTGTTTCTTGGGCGGATGATGTATTCACCGACTCTCTCGATTGTGGCTCTGTTTGGGTGCCACGGGCTGTGCCTTTTATTGGCGATCGCTGAATCCTGGAACTCATTTTAAATGGGTTCTCAGTGGAATCGCTGTTACTCGTAGCTTTAACTGGTGCAGCGGCCGAGTATGCCACCGCTGCAGCAGTGAATGTTGAAATGTTGGTTGGGGCCTCCAGAATCCTTGCCCCGACCGTGGGAGTTCCCACGGGTGGATTTCCACTATTGTGGCTACCACCTGGAGTAATAGTGTTATTACCAGACATTTATTCGAAGATGGTTTATTTTCAGGGTGTCCTTCCCATATCCTTTTATACCTACGGACAGGTTTTATCTATATCTATATCTATATCTATATCTATATCTATATCTATATCTATATCTATATCTATATCTATATCTATATCTATATCTATATCTATATCTATATCTATATCTATATCTATATCTATATCTATATCTATATCTATATCTATATCTATATCTATATCTATATCTATATCTATATCTATATCTATATCTATATCTATATCTATATCTATATCTATATCTATATCTATATCTATATCTATATCTATATCTATATCTATATCTATATCTATATCTATATCTATATCTATATCTATATCTATATCTATATCTATATCTATATCTATATCTATATCTATATCTATATCTATATCTATATCTATATCTATATCTATATCTATATCTATATCTATATCTATATCTATATCTATATCTATATCTATATCTATATCTATATCTATATCTATATCTATATCTATATCTATATCTATATCTATATCTATATCTATATCTATATCTATATCTATATCTATATCTATATCTATATCTATATCTATATCTATATCTATATCTATATCTATATCTATATCTATATCTATATCTATATCTATATCTATATCTATATCTATATCTATATCTATATCTATATCTATATCTATATCTATATCTATATCTATATCTATATCTATATCTATATCTATATCTATATCTATATCTATATCTATATCTATATCTATATCTATATCTATATCTATATCTATATCTATATCTATATCTCTATCTATATCTATATCTATATCTATATCTATATCTATATCTTTATCTATATCTATATCTATATCTATATCTATATCTATATCTATATCTATATCTATATCTATATCTATATCTATATCTATATCTATATCTATATATCTATATCTATATCTATATCTATATCTATATATCTATATCTATATCTATATCTATATCTATATCTATATCTATATCTATATCTATATCTATATCTATATGTATATCTATATCTATATCTATATCTATATCTATATCTATAGCTATATCTATATCTATATCTATATCTATATCTATATCTATATCTATATCTATATCTATATCTATATCTATATCTATATCTATATCTATATCTATATCTATATCTATATCTATATCTATATCTATATCTATATCTATATCTATATCTATATCTATATCTATATCTATATCTATATCTATATCTATATCTATATCTATATCAATATCAATATCTATATCTATATCTATATCTTTATCTATATCTATATCTATATCTATATCTATATCGATATCTATATCTGTATCTTTTTTTTTTTTTTTTTTATTTTATTCGCGAAGGGGAAACCTTCAAAAGGCCCCACCGTGCAGGTGGGAGTGTGCGATTCCTACGCACTAAACCTAAACCTCCGCATTGAATCTTCGACCCAGTATGAATCCCGTGGAACCGCCGTAAGGCATAACTTCGCGGGATGGGGGAACAGCACTAAGCTGAAAACTGATGGACTAATTTTGCCTGTCGGATGACTGTCAAGGTAAGAGCCTAAATTTTCTCCTTAACTTGATGTCGACTCTGGATCGGGGAGAACCCTAAACATCGAATATAGTTCCCAATCTCACGCTGAACTATTTTGCAAACGCTCGACTCTTCGAAGTTCGTCGATTATGCGTTTAAACAAGGAGCTTACCACTGACCAGTTGGTTTCGCTTCTCAACATGAGGTTCACCAAGTTTTGGGATGTCACCACTTCGCCCAGGCGGACCGAAGCATCAGTTCTTGCTTCGTTAAACCTAGGGCACTCGAAGAGGACGTGTGCAGTGTCTTCTACTATGCTACCAGGGCAATGAGTGCAATAGTGGTCACTTGCATGCTTGAATTTATACAGTTATGCTCTAAAGCAACCGTGCCCGCTCAGAATTTGGGTGAGGTAGAAATTCACTGAACCATGACTTCTACCACACCACACGGAAAGGTAAGGGATGAGGTGATGGGTCCAGCGTCCCTTCGCCGATCTATCCCAACGTGCCTGCCACTGGGATATACTTCTCTCTCGCGCCAGTTTCTTACGAGAGGATGCGCTCTCGCTAACAGCTCCTGGTTGGGCCTCTTCCACCAAGAGGTCGATGGGGATCGAGCTAGCGAGCACTAGAGCTGCATCCTCAGACACTGTTCTGAAAGCGCAGCACACTCTAAGAGCGCCTAGTCTGTACACCGACTCTACTCCTCGACGGTAGGACTTCACCTTAATCGCTGCAGCCCAGACCGTTGATGCGTACATCAAAATCGAACGCACGACATTGAGAAGAAGTGTCCTGCGAGCTTGCTTTGGTCCTCGTGTATTTGGCAACATTCTTGCTAGCGCCAGGCATAAGACGGAGGACATTGAGAAGAAGTGTCCTGCGAGCTTGCTTTGGTCCTCGTGTATTTGGCAACATTCTTGCTAGCGCCAGGCATGAATTGGCTGCTTTTCTGTGGGCATACTCTAGGTGCTGTTTGAAACAGAGTCGAGAGTCGATTAGCACACCGAGGTACTTAATAAATGGTTTTGAGTGTACCTCCGTCCCGCGCACGTTAATAACTGCGATTTCTGACTTTTTACGGCTACTTATAAGCACCGCCTCCGTCTTATGTTCCGCTAAACTAAGCCCAGCTGACTTTAGCCAGTCGTAGATAGTGCTAATAGCAACACTACTAAGGGACTCTACTTCTTCTAGGTGTTTAGCTGTAACAACAACCGCTAAATCATTCGCGAATCCGACGATCTTGACACCTCGAGCCTTAGAACACCATCATACATGACGTTCCACAGAAGGGGCCCTAGAACTGACCCCTGTGGAACGCCACCAGTGACATTGTACGTTCTTGCGCCGCTATTGGTTGAATATAGCAGCACTCTCTCATGGAAATAATTCGCAATAACTTTCGTGAGGTATCTTGGTACTCTAAATTCCCTAAGAGCTTTCAAAATATTGCTCCAGTTAGCTGAGTTGAACGCATTGCGTACATCAAGCGTTGCTACAAGGCAATATTGTTTTGCACCATTCCTCCATCGAGTGCCTGCGATAGCTTCCTGCGCAGTTGTGGTGACAAGGTTTATGGAATCTGTCGTTGAGTGCAGTTTCCGAAACCCAAACTGACGATTGGATAGCCCTCCGGCTATTTGAATTGCGTCTTCAATTCGGTTGCACAACAGTCGCTCAAAGATTTTCCCTAATGTATCAAGCAGACAAATTGGTCTATAGCTTGAGGGATCTTCCGTGGAGGCACTGCCTTTTGGTATGAGCACTAGTCTCTGGGCCTTCCACTGAGCTGGAAATATGCCTTCCCTTAGACAGGCGTTGAAGAGCTCGACAAATGTCTGAGGTTGCTCTAAGATGGCGAGTTTTAACGCACGGTTAGGAATACCATCTGGCCCTGGTGCCTTTTCGTTCTTCACGGATTTGGCAATTGTCACCACCTCGTCAGTGCTAACCCTTACTATTTGATTCAGATCGTCTTCATCTGCATCGTGGGGCAAAATTGCTGGTTGTGGCGGGAAGAGAGTCCTTACAACGTTACCAAGCAGGTGTGGGTCCGTAGGAGTGGGCTGTCTAAACCCCTTCAGCTTTTTTGTTACAAGCTTGTAGGCGGTTCCCCATGGGCTAGCTTCTGCCTCATCACATAGCTGCAGAAAGCACTTGCGCTTGCTCTTATTAATAGCTTTTTTCAAAGATTTTTTGGATACACGGTAGGATTCGCGAAGAAATTCGAATCTGTCGGTACCTCTTGAGCGGTAGTATCTTCTTCTAGCTTGAATGCATTCTCTGCGTGCTTCTGCGATTACCTGGGACCACCAGTAAACTGGGCTGCGCTGTCGTTTGCTTGGTCTTCTTAGGAGCATGGAAGCGTCGCAAGCTCTCCTGACTTGGTCAGTAGTTTGTCTTGCCATATCCGCGAGGTGTAAGTCGGCCATCATAACTCTGAAGATGTCTTCATCTAGCAAATCTGTTTTATAAGCAGATCTATTTTCGCTACTATTCCTTCGGCTACGATGTTGTCTACTAAACGTGTATGTAATGGCGTGGTGGTCACTGTGCGTATAAATATCTTGCACCATCCACCCAGTCTGAATACCAAGCTCACTACTAGCGAAGGTCAGATCAATAAAAGAGCTACCTACTGCACTACTGAATGTGTGCTGCAATCCGGTATTGAGCAGCACCACGTCAAGTGATGCGAACGCCTCGAGGAGTATGAAGCCTCTTTGGTTTGTACGTTGACTGCCCCATTCTACAGCCCAAGCGTTAAAGTCGCCAGCTATTAGAACTGGCTTAGTCCCTTGTACGTCCTCAACTATGGCATCTATGGTCTCGCACAACTCTTCAACTGACAAACTTGGGGCAAGGTAGCAGCTCACAATCTGAACACCCTCTACCTCGACTCGAGGTAAAAAAAGCTTCGTAGCTTTTTTGAAGGATGGACATCTCCAGATTCCGGCACGGTGGTTTGTCTCTGCGCTTTTCTTGGCCATGCATAAAAAGCAGCTTGCCTCCGCACTGCACTCTTTCGCCTTGTGGCCCTCTTTACCGCACTTCATGCAGCACTTACTTCGGTCAGTGTTGTTGCAGCTTTTTGGCACTTGAAGCACCTGGTTTGAGTAAATTTTTCTCGAACCCTACATATAACCCAGCCAACTTTAAGCTTGCCAGTTTCGGTCATCTTTCTTGCCTGTGTCAGAGGTAGGCTTACAACCGCCGTTTGTGTGCCAGCATAGGCTTTACGAAGTGACTTCACGCTCACCACTATAGGCTCACCCAGATACTTCTGGATGGCGTTTCGCACATCGTCCGATGTTGTCACTTCGTCCAGGTCTTTAATTTCGACCTGCATCTCGTCTGTTAGGGCTCTCGTCTCGGCTTGGCCATTAAATACCATGTCGAACTCTTCTTTTAGCTTCTGAGTCGACTGGGTTGTGGACAGCTTAAGTTGAATAAGCACTTCACCTTTTTCAGTGCGTCTAACTCTTGAGACGTTTTCACCGAACCCTTCAAGTGCCTTTTCTTCTTTCATCTTCTTGATGATGTCGCTATATGAGAGCTCACCTGCTTTCGCTACAACGATGGCATCTGGTCATGCTAGCTTCTGGAGCGATTTTTTACGTTTTTTGCGTTTTTTCGCCTTGCTTACGACCTTGGTCCAAGTCTCGACCTTTCGCTTCCCCGATGAAATTTCGGGTTGCGTGGACGGTTTTTCCACGTTGGAGATGGGCCTAAGAGTGCCCTCCTCGACAGCCAGCTGCTGTAATCGAGTCTTCTTTGGTGGCGTTTTCCGAGAGCCGTTGCTGAATTCGCTTGCTCTTTTAGGAGTGGCCTTTGGGATCCTCTTGAAAATCGGATCCGTCTGGGAGTCTTTGTGCAATCGCTCAGTTGAATTGTGCGATTGCGAACAACTATACTGCTGTTGTTTTTTCGCAGTATCTGCTTGTACTTCGAATGAGAGTTCAACGCAAGCCAGATTTGCCAGGTTTATTAGCCTCTTGATTTCGTGATGAACGTTATTTTTGCTCTTCACAAAATCTGCCAGGCCTTGGATAAGTGATTTCACTTTATCCAGCTTTTTGATGACGGGGTCATCAACTCCGGCGCTTGGTGCTTCTTGGGTGGATGATGTATTCACCGACTCTCTCGATTGTGGCTCTATTGGGGTACCACGGGCTGTGCCTTTTATTGGCGATCGCTGGATCCTGGAACTCATTTTAAATGGGTTCTCAGTGGGATCGCTGTAACTCGTAGCTTTAACTGGTGCAGCGGCCGAGTATGCCACCGCTGCAGCAGTGAATGTTGAAATGTTGGTTGGGGCCTCCAGAATCCTTACCCCGACCGTGGGAGTTCCCACGGGTGGATTTCCACTATTGTGGCTACCACCTGGAGTAATAGTGTTATTACCAGACATTTATTCGAAGATGGTTTATTTTCAGGGTGTCCTTCCCATATCCTTTTATACCTATGGACAGGTTTTATCTATATCTATATCTATATCTATATCTATATCTATATCTATATCTATATCTATATCTATATCTATATCTATATCTATATCTATATCTATATCTATATCTATATCTATATCTATATCTATATCTATATCTATATCTATATCTATATCTATATCTATATCTATATCTATATCTATATCTATATCTATATCTATATCTATATCTATATCTATATCTATATCTATATCTATATCTATATCTATATCTATATCTATATCTATATCTATATCTATATCTATATCTATATCTATATCTATATCTATATCTATATCTATATCTATATCTATATCTATATCTATATCTATATCTATATCTATATCTATATCTATATCTATATCTATATCTATATCTATATCTATATCTATATCTATATCTATATCTATATCTATATCTATATCTATATCTATATCTATATCTATATCTATATCTATATCTATATCTATATCTATATCTATATCTATATCTATATCTATATCTATATCTATATCTATATCTATATCTTTATCTATATCTATATCTATTTATTTATTTATTGGCCAAACAAGGCAACTAACTTATTCTAACAGGTTTATGTTTATGTTTATTTTTGTTTTTTTTTTTCTTTTTCCTTTTTCCTTGTTTTGGGGTTCTTTGATATGCAAATCCAAGTGGGCACAATCCGCCCACCTGAATGACACGATTCAAGAACATGTCCAAGCGAAAAGGTGAAGAAAATTTAAAGTAAAAGGGGAACTAACATACTAACGTATATTATACATAGGGATGTGCATATTATAATTCCATATTAAATTACAATTAAGGGGGAATAATTAAAGAGGCATGGGCTGTGACAATATTAAAGGCTTAGGGTGGAAAGAGGTGTTTGGATAGGGAACGCTTGAATATGAGTTTAGACATTGGTGGAGTGTAGTGCTCACTGATAGTATTAAATATCTTACAACATCTGTTTATGGGTTCGTTGCTAGCGTAAGTGGTGTGGTGCTGTGATTCACTCAGAAATCTTGTATGCCTAGTTCTCCTTATTGGGTCATTAATTGTTACTTTGTTAGAAATATATTCAATATCAATGTTTTTGATAATGACATCGAATATAAAACATGAACAGAGTAGCATTCTTCTTGATGACAACGGCATTATATTAATAGCTTTCAGTCTGTGTTCATAAGGTGGCAGGTTGCTATAATCCCGAGGGTCATACATGTCTCTCAAGGCAAAAAGTAAGAATTGTTTTTGAATAGATTCCAATCTAACACTATGAACTTCAAAACTTGGATCCCAGACTGTGCAACAATATTCTAGTATTGGACGCACTAAAGTGCAATATAAGGTTTTAGTTACCCACACATTCTTGAATTCTTTTGCACGTCTTTTAATGAAACCGAGAAGCTTGTTAGCCCTGGATATGATATTATCGAAATGAAGGTTAAAGCGCAGTCTAAAGTCAAGGATGACTCCAAGATCCACAATGTGATTGATCCTATTTAGTTCTACCCCATTAAGCTCAAAACGTCTATAAAGTATTTCTTTTTTACAGGAAAAACTTATAACGTAGCACTTTTTTTCATTTAGGGAAAGCTTATTTTGAACACACCAATTTTCCAGGGATAAAAGTTTACTCTGTAAGAATACTATATCCACTTCTGATTTAATGACATAGTACATTTTTAAGTCATCGGCATATAGAAGATGTGGAATGTCATACAAAACTTCAGATATGTCAGCGATAAATATGTTAAAGAGAAGTGGGCCGAGGTGACTACCTTGAGGGACGCCCGATGAGACATTAATCTTTTTAGATAGAATACCTTGACATTTAACGTATTGTGATCTTTCACTAAGATATGAATTCAGCCATTTCAACAAAGAACCTGAAATACCAAATTTTTCTAATTTTTTAGTTAAGTTTACATGATCAACTCGATCGAATGCTTTGCTAAAATCGGTATATACTGCATCTATCTGATGACCTTTTTCCATATTATTAAGAACATCTGAGACCATGATTGTGAGGTTTGTTGTGGTTGATCGTCCTTTACGGAATCCGTGTTGCTGTTCATTTAAATGAGGATTTACTATTTCTGTGAGCTTAGAACATATTATTTTTTCGAAAAGTTTCGGAATAGTTGACAGTAAGGCGATTCCTCTGTAGTTTTCGATGGCTCTCTTATCACCGTTCTTATAAATTGGTGTAAGATGAGATGATTTCCAATAGGATGGAAAAACGCCTAATTGCAAGGACTTCGTTAAAATAATATACAACGGAGAAATTAATTCACTTATGCACTGAGCAAGAAAAGTTGGTGGTATAAGGTCCGGACCGGAAGACTTATTAAGGTCTAATTCATTTATAGACTTATTAATATCATCTTGTGTTATGATGATACTGCTAATCAACGGAGACGAATTGGCATAAAAGGACGGAGTTTGAATTCGGGTTAAAGGTGGACGAAAGACTTCTTTAAAATGGTCTGCAAAGAGATTACAAATCTCCTGTGGGTTAGAAGAAGAATTATTTCCTTTAAACATGGATATTGGATACCCGGTCGATTTTCGCTTGACATTTACGAAGTCGAAAAATTTTTTTGGGTCTTTAATAATTCTTTCTCCAATCAAGTTGGTGTATAATTTGTAAGCTTCAACAGACTTTATAGAGAACTCTTTAGACAGCTCTTCGTACTTTGCCTTTACTTCATCACTTACAATGACGGTGTTTTTCATGAATTTGTAGAGACTATTTCTTCGATTTCTGAGTTGTCTAAGATTTGGATTCAGCCATGGTTCAGATAATTTGTTCCTTTTTTTTATTTTTGGTACAAAAGCCTCAAGTACGGAGAATATACTCTGATAGAAAAACGACACAGCATCATCCAAATCTAAGAGCAATAGTCGTTCCCAGTTCATACACTTAAGTTCATTTCTTATATTTGTATAATCGGCGTTAAGAAAATCGTACACGATTGAGCTATTAAAGGATTGTCTAAAAGTTATATGGGGAGAACATAATTTGACCGTGAAAGCTGT